>CAKNXH010001215.1:206895-228793 GCA_932178445.1 Andricus quercusramuli
TACCAGATGTTATGTAGTCAATCACACATTGAACACGGGACGCATTCTGTCTTGCCCATCCAATTTTCTTGTTCAGTTGATGCAAGCGTCTTTTGGTCTTTTGATCCATCGTCGGTTTCAGCCTTCGATTTGAATCAGCCAAAGCTCTCGCAGCACCATAAACTGAGCAATTGATGGTCCAGAGGTCGGAATCTTGCGAGATATCTCGACGAAGGGAGGCATCCATTTCAGCCAGATCTTGGGGCTTAGGAGGAACTTGCATGTTGATGTTCCTCCTTGTACTGAAATTGCGATCATCTTCCAGAAGGTGCCTGGTTTCTGCGGTTGGTCTTAATGTCGTTTCATCTTCGTCTGCAGCTTGTTCAAGCAGCGGTTGAGGAAGCGCTCCGCGTACATATCCATTTTTCCGGAGGTAGTCGGCTTGATTTCGCAAAGACTGATGCGAAACGTGTTAAAGCTCTGGGTGTTTCTCGCACCACAGAGTATGCATACGTGCCATAAAGCCTCCGCGAACAGGGATAATACTGGCATCGTAGCAGTCTAGCACGTCATTCTTAAGTTGATCCGTCCACTCAATGTGGGCGTTTCGCCGGTTCGTCGTCGTGTTTCCATCTAAATTATTTTCAGCACCCCGAACTCTAGCATGATCGGCATTGTTTGCCGATCCATTGTCGGGTGCTCTGCGCGTTCGATCGTTTTGAACCGCATCTACAACATTTTGGTGGTTTGTTGGTTTCATTGTTGTTCCCACGAGCAGCTAGGGAAAGGGTTTGTCAATCCTTGTAGAGCCCCGCATGCAAGGATAAGGCTGTACTCTGAGACGTCGCCCGGTATCCCAGAGTCACCGTTAAAGACACCTCACCCAGGTGCCATGCAGCTTTCGGCACGGTTCTCACACCTTCGCTTAGGGGTTATTCCTTCGGGACCATCCCTGGACAATTGTCCGCGACTGCTTATTAATTATTGTAACCATATTCAGCAGAAACCCTTGGTACGGGGACCCTCCATCCGCAACCCGAGGACGCGTTCGGTGGCTTTGTCATAAGCCCTCCGGTTCTATTCCAAGGGAATAGAAACCGAAACCGAATATATATATATATAATTCTTCTGTTCGTGTGTATGTGAATAAACTCCTCCTAAACGGCTGGTTTGTCTGGTCAGCTAGTTTTAATGTAAAATTCATGAGAAGTATGCATTGATATCTTCTCCGATCGATGACGTTAGCGAAAATTAAAAATGTTTATTTGCAAAAAAGATAATAATTTTTTTCCGAGGCGTTGCACAATTCGTGTTGTTCATGGAATTTACGGAATTCATGAAATTCACGGAATACGAGGAATTCACGGAATGTATGGAATTCATGGAATTTACGGAATTCATGGAATTCACGGAACCCACGGAATTCATGGAATTCACGGGATCCATGAAATTCTTCCAATTCACGCAACTCAAGGAATTCATGGAATTCACGGAATTCATGGACTTTACGGAATACATGGAATTTACGGAATTCAAGGAGTTTACGAAATTCATGGAATACATGGAATTCTTGAAATTCATGGAATTTACGGAATTCATGGAATTCACAGAATCCATGGAATTCACGGAATTCATGGAATTTACGGAATCCATGGAATTCACGGAATTCTTATAATTCACGGAATTCGTGGAATTCACAGAATTCGTGAAATTCTGGAATTCATCAAATTTATGGAATTCATTAAATTCATGGAACTCACGGAATTCGTGAAACTTATGGAGTTCACAATTATAGCAATTGTATGTGTTTGTAGGCTCTCTTCCAGGTATTTAGCAATTTTATTGTATTTACTGTGCCTCGCTTCGTTCAAGTGGCAAGTTGATACTCGTCAAAATAGCCTTCTTCACGTTCTTCCAATACCAAATTACATACAGATATAATTGAAAATGTTCTATATTAAGAAACATGAATTAATTATTTATTTCAAGCTTACGTAGTTGAATATTGGCTGTAATTCGTATAATACAAGTTTATTTATGTTTAACATATCTGTTTTGCAACTATATGTTTTTTTTTAAGTTTGTGCTATTTTGGAATGAGTATCTCAATTCCATTCTCATACTTATATGTAAATATGTCTTAATTTCTTCTGAAATTAGTTTAAAATGTTAATTATCATTTTTATAAAAATATAAAGTAAAAGTTATTTGGATGTTTCAATTAAAATATTTTTTCTTTACTTTTTACGTTGTAAACCTAATAATTAGTTACTGACCACATAATTATTGAATTTTAATTTTTCTTCTGTAAGGTTGTGATAGGATAGCTGAAAATGTCAGAAAGGTTAGCACAGTTGGTACATATTTACAATGAAATAATATACACTCAGAGAATAGGTGCAGTTAGTCGCATAAGGACATTTTTTGCTGCAAAAGAATTCCTGTTGAGACAAATGGAAAACCTCTCAACCTTAAATTTGAGAGGAAATTTCATTTACGTCATGAAACATCCTTTCGTCAGAAGAGTGCATTTCTCTGATTGTATCAAATATTTGAGGTTGGAGCATCGGATCGATTTGATCAGAATCGGACACTATAACTTCAAATTTTGGATATTTTATTTTATTTCGTGAAACTGAACCCAGGCGAAAATATTATATATAGTTTATATATAGTGTGAAGTATTATATATAAAATTCATTTGTTTTATATAAAAAATGTATAAAACAAATGAATATTATATATAATACTTTACACTATATATAAACTAATATAATATTTCCGCCTGGGAAAGGTATTAATGTAATATTAAATTACATAACGTGCCCTTAAAATCTTCAAATGATACAGCAAATTCTATGATACAAGGATTCACGGAATACATTCTTTCATAATTTAATTTCAGCAAGAATTTGATTTGTCAAGAAATTTGAAGGAATGAATAGTTATTCGATAATTGGGTGAATTCACTTGCATAATAAAAATCTACAGACAAGCAGAAAGGCAGATTCGCGAAAATCTGTTTTTTGGGTTCCGAACGTCTCAAAACGTGGACATTTGACAAAACCAAGGGCGGCGTGGTCAAATTTTACACAAGTCTAATACCTTCTGTGATGAGAATGTGATTTTGTAAAAAAAATTTGTTGAACAAAAATTTCATTAACAAAGTTGTTTGAAAATTTTTCCTAATTTGTTGGAAAAAAATTATGCACAAAAAATGTAATGAAAACAAAAAATTTTCAGAAGAAAATTTTGGAAAAAAATTCGTAGTAAAAAATTTTCAAAAAAATGTGTAGTTTAAAATTGTTGAAAAAAATATCTGGTAAAAAATGTTTGAAAACAATTTTCAGCAAAAAATGTTTGAATAAAATTTTGAGTAAAAAATTGTTGGAAAAATTTTTGTTGAAAAACAACAATGTTTTTATTAATTTTTGAAATCATTTTCCTTGAAAAAAACTCAATTAAGGTCTTGAAACCTCCCTATCGCAAACTTTTCCTCCCCTAATCCACTTACTTTCCCCACCCCTCACTTCCCTTCCTTGGAAAAAAGTCCGACAGACAGACGGACACCCGATCGAAACTATAAAGGTTTCAGTCCGGGCTACGAAACCCTAAAAAGAATATTTTTGTCGTTTTTTAATGTGCAAATATCAAAAACCAAAGATATAATTTTGAAACTTTTTGGTGTGCATATAGCGAGGGTGGTTTTCAAGGGTGAGCCCGAACGGCCTTACTTGGCCTACCTAAGAAGCAAAACGTTACACGAAAGTTTAAAAAAAAATTGTCGCAGCAGGCGATAAAATTTCTAATTGTAAGTTCCATGGATACAAATTTTAAATGCTCATCAAAAATGACATTTTATGTCATTATCAGAAGTTGTGACATGTTCTAAAATGCGGAAAAACAAAATATTACACGAAGAAAAATTGTATTCGACTTGAATTATTTATTCAAAGATTATTTTATTCATATTCCCGTTAACAGTTCATTTATTTTGAATGTATATATCATATAATAATAAAAAATTTAATGAGAAAAAAAAGTTGAAAAAATGTTGTCTTAACTTTTTTGAGCTGTGGCTTCTATAAATGGTTTTTCCATTGATTTTCTATTCTGTTGATATAGAGTAATGGTTAAGACTACCGATTTTTAGGCGATAGATACAGGTATAGACGTACGTTCGAAACCCCGTAGCGTTAGAAATTTTATTTGTAATATAATGTTCAAAAAATGCAATATGCGTATTCATTCCAAGCAGGACCATTAACATTCATAGACAAAATACTCGCAATCAATAATTATTTACTTTTTTGATAAGTTTTTTGTTATATATTTAGAGTATAGCAATTGTGAGTATTGAAATTAAACAAAGAGTTTGTAATTTACATTTTTGTGATTATAAATAATATTCGGAAGATATGAAATAGTATGATGATGACTGGATGGTCCTCAAGTGCGCGAAATAGGTGATTGTGCGTGAGTGTGACTTATGCAGCATAAGCTGCAGGCGAATGATGCAATCACACGAGTTACCAATCAATTATGCGCACGTGTATCAGACGCTATTATTTGCAACGCACGTCCGAAAAAGTTTTTAGGAGAAGGTAACGAAAAATACTATATTGTAAAAAAATTTTATATTGCATAGAATGGAGTAAAGAAATTTGGTGAAACAAAAATTGGCTTTAAAAATGTTTGAAAAGAAATCTTGGAAAAACTATTTTCTGAAAAAATAAATTTTCAAAAATAATTTTCAAAAAGTATTCTAAAAAAAAATTTTGTGCAAACAAATTTTTTCAACAAAATTTGGTGAAAAATAATCTTTGAAAAAAAATTTTGAAACAAAAAAATGTGTGGAAAAAAATTTGTTGGAAAAAAAATTATTTAACAAAAATGTTGTCATGTATGCTCTCGCCCCCCCCCTCCCCAGTTTTGTTTGAATGCCCAACAAAAAAATCTCCAAATTTGAGCAAAATCGGTTAATATTTAGAGGTCGCGCAAAGACCATGAAGTTTCCCATTCATCTGACATGGGAAAAAGTCAGCTTTTTGTAAATCTAATATTTAAACGCTATAACATGTTACAAATAATTCCGTATTTTAGCATATTCTTCAGAATTTGTCAGAGAATAAGAATCAATCATAAATTTTGAGGTGGAACAATTTTAAGCTTTAAAAAGTTCTTTTTTACGTAAATAATCATTGATTAGTAATTCGAGAATTCCTAGTCATTTTTTAACTAATATTAAATTGTTTAAACAATTTTCATTTGTTTAAACATTGAAGAGTATTCATAATAAACAAATTAGTACTTAAAAATATTAAAATTTGTCGAAAATTTAGTGAGAAAATGTTCCTCCTCCTTCTTTTTAGGTACAATATATGCTTGAACAAATACGTATTATTTAAGTAATTGTAAAATTATCTCAACAAATTATTTGATTTTTATTATTGATTGAATAACTCATAATGTCTAGAAAATACGTGCATTAGCTGAGAAACACAAATTTTTAAACAAATTTAAATTGTTTAAACAATTGAATATTAGTTAACAAATGACTGGGTATTCTTAAATTACTATTCAATGATTATTTATGTAAAAAAAAATTTAAGAAGTGGCAATAAGCATGTTCCATGTTAAATCAATGGGAAATTTCATGGTCTTTGCGCGACCCTTAAATATCAACCGATTTTGCTCAAATTTGAAGGAGATTTTTATTTTGGGCATTTGAACAAAACTGGCGAGTGAGAGCAGAGAAATTCAAGAAAAAGAAAGCACCTAGTATAAATAGGAACCAGCCTAATGTGCCCATAAACTCAATTTCCTGCTAACATATGTTACAACAATTTTACTTCACATTTATTTCCTTCCGTCTCCATATCTGAAAATTTGGCCTCGTTCAGTTTCAAAACTGTGGAATAAAATATTTTGCAGCATCCTTAACAACATTTTTGGCGAAATACGTACAATGATCATAAACATATGTTTCACCTGTTTCAAAGTGAAATGCGAACTTTTGGATATAGTCGATATGTTGATGTAAGATATTTTAATGTATTGTAGACTTATTATTGTATTATATTCTACTTACGAACAGCATTGCGAAAAAATATTAGCATGTAGAAGAATAGGGTAAAATTAACAGCTCTCATCTTCCTCGAAACAGAAAATGATTTCTGGAATCTTCCTTGAACTTCAACTGCAAAGATCTTGAACTAGGTGTACTTATATAGATACTAGCTTCCCCGTCATATTGACAAATATTAATCGTATGACTACATTTGGGCGGTGAAGTGGCGTTTTTTCTCATATCAAAGATCTATTTACTATCCTTGAAAATGCTAGATACTCAGAAAGTAGACTCGATCTACACGTGTCAATGGGATTTTTCTCAGCCGATAAGGGCTTTGTCGATCACATGTTCCCTCACCGTGAAAACTAGGATACGATTTAGAACTTAATTTGGTATTAAAAAAGTTAACGCAACAAAACAATTGCACTTGAGTATGATCCGCAAATCTATTAAAATGAGGCCGATTTGTGGATTGAAATAGGCTCGAAATGAGAATTATCTGTCAAAAACTAAATCTGATAAAATAAATTCTAAACTGTTAAGTTTAGAAACCAACGTAACCCATAGGGCTGAAGTTCGAGACGTTTGAGTGTGACGCTTCCACACTAATTTTTACGAATTTTCAGTTTTCAATTTTTCATACTTTTTTGCATAACAATGTAGGATAATGTTTATAAAAAACATTGACATTTTCGGTTTTTTGAATTTCGCCTAAAAAGAAAAAATAAGTGTACAAAAAAACAAATTTTTACAAAAACCTTAATTTTCTCCCACACGGAAAAAGAATTATCATTGAACCAAGAAAACGCATTTATTTGTCCGTATTTAGGATCAGAAATTACTTGATCCAAGAACATTTACTTGACACAAGGTATACGTTCTTGGAGCAAGTAAATGGTGGTTCTAAATACGGACAAGTAAACGCGTTTTCATGTTTTAATGGTCATTCTTTTTCCGTAAACAGAAATAATTTTTTTGTTTTTTAAATTTCAATTTCGACACACATTATTCACGATGAGTGAAAAAAGTTAAAAATCAATGTCGCCCCTCCTGTGGTGCATTATAATGGACGGCCTCCTTCGAAGGTTGAATGAAGAAGGGTACTATACCCAAGGATATGCGGATGACTTTGTAATCCTAGTTAGGGGGGCTCATCTGGAAACGCTGATGGGTCTTATAAGGTCGGCGCTGCGCATCGTAGAGCTCTGGTGCGATAGCACATGGCTCTCGGTAAATCCGGAAAAGACCAACGTGGTCATTTTCACGAGGAATTATAAAGCTCCGGAAGCTGACGCTCCTATATTTTGTGGTGGGAAGCTGACGTTTTCAGATTCAGTTAAATATCTAGGAGTAATCCTGGATAGCAAGCTGAGCTGGGCGAAGCACCTGGAGACCCAATGCAGGAAATTTGTCATAACTTTTTGTATGTACAGGAGAGCCTTTGGGTTGACGTGGGGGTTAGGGCCTGAAATGCTTGCATGGCTCTACTCTGCTGTCTTAAAACCCAGGCTCCTACATGCGGCCGTGGTCTGGTAGCCACGAGCAGAATATAAAACAATGCAGGACAGGCTGCGAAGATTACAAACGCTAACATTTAGGGGTTTGACTGGAGCAATGAGGACTGCGCCTACAGCGGCGATAGGATTCATGCTCTGTGAGGAACCCCTACATGTTGCGATAACCGCCAGAGTGGTTCATGCGATGGGCCGCCTGACTAGAGCAAATAGATGGACTCCGGGCATTAAACAAATACTAACTAAATAAATACGGATGGCTCCAGGGGAGAGGGAGGGTCAGGAGCAGGAATTTATGACAGTAAGAGAGGGAAAGGGATAGGGATGACACTTGGGCGACATGCTACTGTCTTTCAAGCGGAGGTCCTGGCCGTCCTTCGCTGTGCTGAAACACTAATGAAGGAAAATGCTGCTGGCAGACAGATCACGATCTGTTCGAGCAGCCAAACGACACTAACTGCAATAGGGAAACCAGACATAACATCAGAACTGGTTTGGGAATGCAAAAAGGCATTAAACCAACTTGCATAAAGAAACAAAGTGGCTCTTATATGGGTACCTGGCCACACAGGGATCAAGGGCGACGAAAAGGCGGACCAGTTGGCAAAGTGCGGCGCAGCGAGCAAATTCGTAGGACCGGAACCGGTACTGGGAATAGCGTCTTGCAGTGTCGGGATGGCTATTAAAAACTGGATCCGAACAAAACACAGGGAATACTGGAAACAAACCAAGGGTTGTATTTAGGCGCAGTCCATCTCGGGGTATACCTATAGAATGGACAGAGCCAGGGAAATCCTGAGTTTACCCAAGAAAGACATAAGGACAGTGGTACGGACCCTGACAGGGCACAATCACTTGAAATATCATATGCACAGCATGGGGTATAGCCCCACGGCGGAGTGCAGGAGGTGCGGCAGGGATGATGAAACATCCCTGCATGTATTATGCCAGTGCCCGGCATTAGCTAGGCTTAGGCAACAGACCCACGGTGTCCATTTTATGGAAACAGAGGAAATCGAAACGCGATCGGTGTTCGACATACTAGGCTTTGTCGGAAGGTCTGGGGTCGACTGCTGAGAGTGAAGAAGTAAGAGTGTGGCAACAATAGGCTTTATAGCTTGAGTGCCAGAGGAGTTCTCTAATGGATTTCCCGCCCATATTAAACCTAACCTAACCTATGGTACCAGAATTGTGCTTGAGTCACAAAACCAGTTCGCTTTATTCTTACCTAGCAGAATCATGAAAGTTTTCGAGGCTTCTATGTGTGAGAATACGTTTGAGAAGATGGAGGAAGCAGCCAAGAATAAAAGACTCTATTTTTGCTACTCCGGAGAACCTTATAATCTTTTTGAAATTAAATATGTACAATAATAATCTTCTCTTGTAAGTTTTGTGTACTACAAGTTTTAGAAGAATAAGAATAAACAACCAATCAATAATATTGGTTTGGTGGTAACCAAAACCAAAACTCCGTTCTTAGACTGTTGTCGACCAAATCCAAGTAATCAAATTTTTTGGTCTTTACAGTCTCGTTCTAAAGAATGTCGTTCCTTCCAGCGTCGGATATTTTCAAACAGCGATGGATTGAATGCATATCTAAAATATTGCTCGCTATCGTCTCTTTTTAACGCTGCCGTTGAAGAAACGCCGTTGGGTTGAATTCAAATGCCGCATTCTTGGCACTCATTCCATTCAGCTTGAACTCTCTTAAATAAATTTAGAAAAAAAATGGTTTCATCGATCAGGTAGAATTTGTGTTCATATGAGCAATATTTTCCTTCAATTTTTTCTCTATTGTTTAAATTTTTAATTATTCCGACTAAAACCGGGATAGGACTTGTTGCGTTTTACGGGGGTTTGTGTTTCCGTAGAAAATTACAATTGACTCGAAATCCCGACGTACGGACGGACAAAGGTCTGGGTAGTTCTGGCCCGTGCCAGGTTGCCCAAGTTACTGCGATGATGAATTGTATTCGATACACCTCGACGGTTCATAGTTGGGGTGATTCGGGTAGGGATTTTTGCAGAATTGCGGAATTTGGATTAGGAAGGTAGGGAAACGCCGTGAGAGCCGAAGCAGCGATTGCAAATTTTATCTATCCAGGTAGCTTGATTTCTTAAGTGTGCGAGAATTGTATTGCCAAATGCTTTTCTTCTGAGTTTTGCACCTGTCACAAAGGAACTTCGTCAGCATTTTACGAAGGAATTGAGCATTTTGGCGTAGCACCATTGCTGGGTAAGCACCTGCCTTTGTTTTCATGCCTCATATGCTCGTGCTGTCAGATCATGGCGGGTAGCGAGTGGGGTGAGGAGCGAGATGGACTTATGCGAGCATAGCGCGTGAAGAAGAAGAGGAAAAGAAGATAGTCGAGGTGCATTGAACTACTATGGTTGTAGAGTATACTTGCTTGTATGCAAGGAAAGAGACACGCTCATGCCGAGAATGTAGGGAGGAAGGAGGAGGCAAGACCGTGTGTAAGCATCGAGGCTTGCCATGGTCGCGGTAGCGTAGCTACACACAGAGAATGAGACCGCGATGTTTAAAGCGTCAGAAAGACAGAGAGCGGGATAGGTGACTATCGCGTGTTTGTATCAAAACCTTGCACCTATTGTGGGTTCCTCGAGGACACGAGATTTGAACCAATGCCCCAGGTGTAAAAAATACATCTTCTCCGGGGAAGTTTAGGGTTTGCAGTTCTTCAGGGTCCCTAGAGTAAGTTCCTCGAAGACACGAGATTGAACCAATGCACCAGGTGTAAGAAGCACATCTTCTCAGGGGGAATATAATTTTTTACAGTAATTTAGGGTGAATTCCTCAAAGACAAGAGATTAAACCAATGCACCAGGTGTAAAAAACACATCTTCTCCGGGAAATCTAATTTTTTATAGTACTTTAAGGTCCTTGGAGTAAGTTCCTCGAACACACGAGATTGAAACAATGCACCAGGTGTTAGAAACACATCTTCTCCGGGTAAGCCTGGGTTTTACAGCACTTTAGGGTCCCTGAAGTAAGTCCCTCGAGGTAACGAGATTGAACCAGACTTCCCCGAAGAAGATCCGCTTTTCACACCTGGGGCATTAGCTGAATCTCCTGTCGCGGAGGAACCCTATCCAGGCACCATGAGGCACTGTAGAAACCAGACTTCTCAGAAGACGATGTGTTTTTTACACCTGGAGCATTGGCTGGATCTCGTGTCATCGAAGAACTTACTCCACGGACCCTAATGTACTGTAAAAAATCAGAATTCCCCGGAGAAGATGTGTTTCTTACATCTGATGCATTGGTTCAATCTCTTGTATCCGAGGATCCTACATCTGGGACCTTAAAGTACTGTAAAACACAGCCTTCCCCCGAGAAGATGTGTTTCTTACACCTGGTGCATTGGTTCAATCTCTTGTATCCGAGGAACTTACATCTGGGACCCTAAAGTACTGTAAAACCAAGACTTCCCCGGAGAAGATGTGTTTTTTACACCTTGTACATAGGTTCAATGCCGTGTCTTCGAGGAACTTACTCCAGGGATCAGTTTACAAGGCCTTCGTGGTAAGCCTTCTGTAAAAAATCCACCCAAGCCCAAGGAGGTAGAGACTTTTTGCAGATCCCGTTAACACTAGAGTTGAAAGAAGATACTGACAATATCATCCGCTTCAAAGAGTTTTGCGACAACCTCATAAAATCTGAAGAGGAATGTCCATCAATCACTGCCGAAGAGGTGAAAAAAGCACTTAGAGGCACGAAAAACTTTTCCGCTGCTGGACCAGATTGTATCAAGAACTTTGATGGAAGAAGTTTATTTTTATACACCAACATTTGGCCCGCATATCCAACTCATATTTAGAGACGGAGACGCCCATTCCGCAGTGGCTGGTGTTGGGACGCACTATACTCCTGCCAAAAAATGGCAACTTATCCAACTCGGAGAATTACAGGCCAATAACTTGTTTGAACACACTGTATAAGATCTTTATAGCTGTCCTAAACAACAGGATTGTTCGACAAATTGAGCATGTATGGCGAGACATGCACGAACAACGTGGCTCGAAAAAAAAGGTGTAGCAGGCTGTCGAGAGAACCTGCTAATTGACAGGTGTGTCTGTAAACGCGTTGCAGCCCATCAGCGCGTCATCTCAATGGCCTGGATTAACTACCGGAAAGCTTTCTGTAGGGTATAATTATAAGATTAATTAGATATCAAATGCGTAAACGGAGATAGTGGTCTAATGGTATACGTTAGAGTGAATACGAAGATAAGCGATCAAGGACTGCGAATGTGAGCCAAGTCAGTGTGTTGTCGTCCGAAGCGCTGTGACTAAGGTTTCCTGAATAAATATGGTTTCCTCTTTAAAATCAAGTTAGAGAATCTGTTATTATCTTAATATCCCACAATTGGCGACGAGGATTCGAATGCGTATTCGGCATAATACGAAAGTGCGAAAAGAAAAATAGTGGAAAGGAATATTTTATTTAAGAAAACTTGTGGTGAAAAAGTTTTATTAATGAAGTGGAAACCATCTGAGGAAATTATAAATGACATAAAGGAAGGAAAAACATCCTGGATTTATGAATTAACCAAAAGTGAAGTGTTAGATTGTTTAAATATTTATGAGGAAGTGCAGGATGAAACTCTAAGTACTGATGATTTGAGAAAACAATTAGCGAAGGTAGTTAAAAGAAAAAAGACGTTTACAGTGAAAGAGCTAGAATCGAAAGACTTTGATACAAAAAACGCGCACTCGCACGAAGTAAAGACAAATGTGGTGAAGAAAAATTCAAATAATATGTCTGATTCATTAAAACTAGAATTTTCTTTTGAAAAAGATGATTGGGAGTCGTACACGGAACGATTGGAAATGTATTTTCTGGCAAATGATGTAACCGAAGAAAAGAGAGTGCCAGTGTTGTTAACAAAGGTCGATACTGAAACTTATAAATTAATCAAAGACTTGTGTACTCCAAAACTACCTAAAGAAAAATCAGACGAAGATTTAGTGAAAATCGTCAAAAATCACATTAAACCGGCTCGTTCCGAATCAATGGAAAGATGTATATTTTATCAATCGAAACATGAAGACGATGAGGCCGTAGCAACTTTCATCAATCGTTTGAAAAGATTATCAATCAACTGTCATTTTCCAGACCTAAATGTTGCATTAAGAGATCAAATAGTCTGTGGTGTAAAAGATCATGACACTAAAGTGGAATTTTTTAGAGAGAAAAATCTTACATACGCAAAAGTTTTGGAAATTGCTGAAGCTAGGGAGGCAGCACAGGATCAGGCAAATGATGTAAAAAAATACTAATCAAACAAGAGCCTACTGATTCTGTAAACTACATGAAAGAAAATCGGTCTGACAGAAAAAAATTAGATAGGAACAATTCTAAGCAGTTTAAAAAATGGAAAAATCCCACATGGAAGCAGCCTAAATGGAAACATGGAAGGAACAGAAAACAACAGCAGTCATGGTCATCACAACATCCAAGGACATCGGAACAAGCACCAGAGACCAGCTCATCAGTAGAGAAACACAAAGATTAGAAGTCTAATAATTGTTATTGTTGTAGTAAAATTTGTCACTTTGCCAGAGAGTGTAGATTTAGGCATTTATCATGTAAATATTGTAAGACTGAAGGACATCTTATATCAGCTTGTTATAATTGAAAGAAAATAATTTAGTAAGATATGTTGAGGAACGGTCCGGGGAAATTAGACTTTTTTCCAGAAAAAAAAGGTATAGTTTTTTTTTCTTCACAATCATGTCCCTGAAGGCATTAGAAATGAATACCAAAAATTTCCCCATCAGATCGGCACCGCATACACCCCTAGCCTCGAAAAACATCCCTTAGACGGGTAGTAGCGCTCGTTTTTGGCTATTATATACGAAAGGGTGCATCGGAGGATAAAAATGAATAGAGGTGAAAATATTTATAATAGAATTTGCAATAAAAAAGGTTCTGTACACTTTTGATGTACAGACCATAGGTGATGCGTAATCAGCTCCAGGAGTGGGGGGATGTTTTAGCGTATGGTGCGAAATGTACTCGCGCGCTTAGTTTTCGGCCCATAACTCATAAAAGGGTAGTTTTTGGACAAAAATGCATGCAAGAAAATTTGTAGAGCAGAAAATTTCCTTTTAGCACCAATACATTCTTTTTGGATTACATCGATTTGGAAAGTCATTATTATTATTTTTTCACAGTGCACGTACAAGCACTAGGATCTCATTTCCACACCACCCCTGCAGTAAGGTTTTTGGTGCGTTTTTTTTATTGTGGTCTCCCCTATAGGCCTATTCCACTGATCATTGGTTGATAATATTACTCGGAATAAAAATTATTTTCTTTTGTTGATAAAATTTTTGGCATTGTTTGTATTGGGATTTCACCAGTACTTGCGATCTCTTTATATAAAGGAACACTTTGCAAATTTCTTGATCTAGAACCTTGCTTGCCGGATTTATGCATTTTATTCCACCCATGGAATGAAATGTACCTTTCCCAGTTAAGTTTTTTATGTTGTAATCCGCGTTGTCAAAAATATACAGGAAAAAGGAATTTATGTCTAAATCAGGTTTCCAAGATTCATCAGCGGATGCTTCAAATAGCGCGACATCCTTGTAGCTTGAGCAGAAACCCAAAGCTGCAACTGCATTTACAATATTTTTTAACGCAACTTTTCGAAATAAAAATACCGCCAGAGAAAGTAATGAGCAAGAAATAAATGAGCGAAGTCTTGTTGCTGCAGTTATAGCATGACCGATGGCTATACACTTTTTTTTGCAATTTTTCAGTATTAGTTTTGTTACCTTCTATGATAACTGTATCTAAAAATTTACGAAATGAGGGTACAACTGAAGCATTTGCTTCACACATAAATTCCTGACATCTGAGTAATCTGTTATATGGAGTGCTTCGAATATCTTCTTGTACTATATGTCCCGCTGTAGTCACAATTCTCATACGTTCTTCTTCTTCATTGCCTAATCGACTTGTATACCAACTATTTATGACTTTAAATCCCGATCCGCGGAAGCAAACAATTGTTGGTTTGGCTCGAGTTTTAGCAAACATTACCTGATCCCCATAAGTAGTAAGTAATTTTGCTTCTAATGTTTTTCCTGTCACCGATGATCCATCGGGCATATGCTCTTCAATTTTGCTGGTCAATGCCTTAAGTGTGAATTGACATTCATCACTCTGATCAATAAAGGAGCTTAGTTCACCGAATGCAGACACCAAATTTTGATCTTCAGGTCTTCCTCTTCTCTTAGTTAAGAATGGAATCTTTGCAAATTTAACATAACATTTTTTATGGTAACGAGCATCTTCTTCTATAAGGCATGATACGCTGTTTATCTGTCTTGAAACTTCCTCACCCCATTCGTCGTTCCGGCTTGTAGCATTCATTGAAATATTATCTTTGAGACTTATAGTACGTACCATGTAAATGGGGTTACGTAGGTTTTTCATTGTCTTTTTTTCTGCTTCTGGGTACCAATTTTCGCCACAAAACAGGCATTTTCTCTTGATTTTTAAATATTTCGGTAGACCGCAAAACTGGATTATTCTAACCTGGATCTTTTTGTGATGTTTTTAAATCTCGATTAATATTACGCTGCTTAATATACTCCCGTCTACATTTTGTTTTTACTTCTATCGAGTCGACCCTTCGTAATAAGTTCATGTATCCATCTTTGCGAATTTTACTCACTCGCCTAAGATTGTCAATTCCACTTTTTACTTCGACTGTCTCACCTACACTCATACTTTTTTCGCATATAAAACATTTACTTGTTGAAGCCATGATGAATTTCGAAACACAACTGCCTCATAGTACCTTAGCATCATTACTGCTTATTCTGTAGACCAAGTGCATAGAGAGGGTCCCTTTCTTGAATCTACAGGGTGTAGTATTTATGGGGTTCCGTATGCGAAGAAGAGTTTATCCCGTCAGTTGAGGATGCTTGGGACCCTTGAAAACGAGTTCACCACGTACAAGCCATTCCCACCCGCAGATGGGTCTGGACCCTCATAAAAAATCTCAAGTGGTCTAGCCTAGCGCACTGCAACTTTCACTTTTCATGAGATATATTTTAAAATATAAGAGTTTAAGGGCTGAGTAAAGCAATCTCTAACAGAAATAATGAGTTTTATAAGAAAACTTAAAAGAAACGATTTTTGAATTGTTATATATTTAACTATGGACTGTTAAATTATATTTTCGAAAGAATTTGAACTTTCGTTTGTAAACCACAATAAAAAAACGCAACAAAAACTCTACCTCAGGGGTGGTGTGGAAATGAGATCCCAGTGCTTGTACGTGACCTGTAAAAAAATAATAATAATGACTTTCCAAATCGATGTAATCCAAAAAGAATGTATTGGTGCTGAAAGGAAATTTCCTGCTGTACAAATTTTCTTCTTTGCATTTTTGTCCAAAAACTACCCTTTTATGAGTTATGGGCCGAAAACTAAGCGCGCAAGTACGTTTCGCACCATACGCTAAAACATCCCCCCCCCACTCCTGGAGCTGATTACGCATCACCTATGGCCTGTACAGCAAAAGTGTATAGAACCTTTTTTATTGCTAATTCTATTATAAATATTTTCACCTCTATTCATTTTTATCCTCCGACGCACCCTTTCGTATATAATAGCCAAAAACCAGCGCTACTACCCGTCTAAGGGATGTTTTTCGAGGCTAGGGGTGTATGCGGTGCCGATCTGATGGGGAACTTTTTTGGTATTCATTTCTAATGCCTTCAGGGACATGATTGTGAAGAAAAAAAAACTATACCTTTTTTTTCTGGAAATCGACCTTTTTCGAGCTAATTTCCCCGGACTAGAAGATAATTTTGAAGATAATTCAGAAAATAGTGACGAAATTTTTTTTTGCATTATTGATAAAAAAGTAAAAGCTGATCCGATGGAGTTGAAAGTTAAGATTCGAGATAGTATCGTAACATTCGAAGTTGATACAGGTTCATAGATAACTGTAGTAAAATATTTTTCAAACTGGCCAGTTTCAGAAGTAGATGAAGAATTTAAATATGATGATGGATCTAAAGTTAAACCAGAATTTATGCTAAAACAATTACCAGTCGTACTAAATAATAAAAAAGAATTTTTAGATTTATATATAATTGGAGATGTTGGACCACCAATAATTGGTAGATGTTGGTTACAAGAATTTGGATTCTGGCCTTTAAAAATTCCAGATTCTGTAATGATTAAAAATTTGCAAGAGGAAAATAATATAACGAATAGTATTAAAGAAGAATTTGAAGAACTCTTCTTTCCAGGTCAAGGTACGTTAATGGGTGAAAAAGTCAAGCTATATGTATAATACACATTATGTATTCTACAATAACATAAAAATATCATGCATATTTTACTTACTATAGTTTTTAAAAAGAAATTGATATTGAAACTTGAACAGTGTGTACACGAATTTTTTGATGAAATATTCATAAATATATTGATATAAATTTCAAGAAATAGTTTTGTTTTGTTTATTTGTTGATTAAATTCTCGTTAGTAATTCTAATTTACATATAACTCCTTTATATGAACGTAATTACATGGTATTATTAACTTAAAGATAGTATTTTACTGCTTTTTAGTATTACAAATAGGTTTTTCCAGGCAAAAAAAAATCCGCTCAGGGAAATATTTTAATTTCATCAAAAATGGTTTCCCAGAAGCATTCAAAACAATCTCCTATTCATACCTTTGGGGTACCTGAAAATAGCATTTAACTTTTTTAAAAGCCACCGTGGCCTGGATGCTGGGCCTCCATCTCGGGCCCGCGACTAGGGTTGCGCGTTGTAAGGGGTGGTATATGAATTACCTTACAATATCAAAATTTCACCGTTTCTGGTAGTAAATTAATACTTTTGGTTGAGCATTTACCTTTTCAGTCAAAAATGCACCCATGTTGTTGAAAACTTAACTATTTTCTTCAAGTTTTTAAAATAAAAATTAACTTTGTAACTGATAAAAATTTAAGTATTCAATTTTTTGTTAAAAGGTCATATTTTTTATGAATACTCAACTATTTTGGTAAAAATTTATGGAACTTGCAGTGTATTTGAATTTGTAATAACAACCCTGACAAAATGTCGTCTGTAGGTCAAAATAAATTGGCAATTCTATCATTCAAGAAAATAAAAATAAATTTAGTTATTCAAATAAAGTTAGTTTCGAAATTATATAACAAAAATTTAATCCTTTAATAAATATACAGACATACAATTATTTTGTAAGTTTGAACAATATTTATTGACATATTCGAGATGCTATAGTTAACTTTTTCATCCTTTGGTCTATTGTTCGTAATAGCCAATAAAGGGAAATTTGTATTATTGAAAAATATTCTCCTTTTTATAGGCATTATTTTTCTGCACATTAGACAAGTGAAAGAAGACTACAATTTAGCTGTATTCTCATAGTTCAAATAAAACTGTTATGTTATCACATTGTTTGATGATGAAATAACCCTGAAGTTCAAATATTCTCGAAATATGTTGACAAGAAAAAATTCACAATTCATGTAAGAGAATGATAACATTTTATCACGTGATAAAGATTTCTTTTTATACGCATTTAAATGAAACTTCTTTTTATCATTTCCACTAATCTCAGAAAGATATATTTCATTCATAATACTAATGTGTTGAATGTATTCACATACGAAAATAATATAATATTTGTTTAAACCATAAATTTAATCAATTGTATACTTATTACACTTTTGAAACAAATTTTATGATTTTAAAGGGATTTTATAATCGCAGTTGAAATCATTAGCATATTTAGAAAATGCGATACTGAAAACGCGATATTCAAGAGAATTAAAAAATACATAAAAAGTTCAACTGAGCTCAAATATTTTAGGGAATTTTCGAAAAGAATTAAAATTCTGACTTGCAACAGAACACCTAGATTGGAACAGGAAATTTTCCAGTCTTATAATTATTATTGTCTCCGATTTAAGATGATAACTGCCCAAAATGTCGAAGGCATTTTTTGTTAGAGTTGGATTTTTCCGTAAGGTGAGATCCATAAAACTGAGCCACCGAAGCTCTTCTGAATAATTAATTTTATTATTATTTTTATTATGTTGATTATATTATCATTAAAGAAAAATGAGCATATCTGCATGTAGCATGTGAATAAGTGAAGAGCTTTGGGGAAATAAACATAAGAATATTTTGTTAGTAATAAAATAGATTAGCGAAAAAATGATAGACAAAGAAGTTTTAAATTAAATTTTGCAAACTTTGTACACACTATATGCTCGTCTATACGCAATGAAAAAATGAAATTTCTATTTCAACAATCTTATTTTTTACCGCTGAAAGGAAAACTCAAATAAAGTCTTTTGGAAGCTCAATGAGTGCAGACATAATTGTTTCAAATAAAAACATTATAAGCGTAAAGCAATTGGTACTGGTAATCCCAAATATAATACTAGAAATTCAAAAAATCAGATATCTACTTTCGAAATTTATAGAAGATTGCCAAATTGTATCTATTTCATTGAGAAATTTAAAAATCGAATAATTTATTATTTAAGGTTCATGATAATTACATAAGTTGAAATTAATAGCGTTTAAAATTGAAAAATTTCTAATTGCAGAAATTTTCAGTTCTGAAATATTTTTTCAAATTGCAAGCTTTAATAGTTTAAAAAAGTTTTGTCGAAAATGGTCCAAATTCATTTTTTTCATACCATTAAGCCATTTCCCTTTCGGGGTAGGCGTGAAACTACTTGATTCGGGTAGTGTTTCTAGGTGGATTATTTACTACTAGTGTGGGCTCACCACACACACGACGGGCCAACAGCACGCAGTATTCCCGAACGGTCATCCATCCAAGTACTAACCGCGCCCAGCCCTGCTTAACTTCAGTGATCTTACGAGAAGTGGCGTTTTCAACGTGGTATCGCCGTTATTATGAATAAATAACTTCACAATTCATTCAGAGTCACAAATTTCAATGAAATACTAATATTTGATCAATTTTATGTTAAAGTGTTGAAAATGTATGTTCCTTAAGTTTTTCTAAAGATTCAAATTACAAAAGTATTGAATCTTCTGTTAAAATTAATTAATTCGAATGAAATCAAAGTTCATATCAAAATATGCGTCAGGTAAAGTCTCTTTTTTCATTTTTTTTTTTAGTTTAATGCAGTATAATAAAGCCACGGACTGTTTTTAAATTGTTTGTCATTTTCTTAAATTATGATTATTTGTACGCTTTTGATGAAAGTGAACGAATTATAATGAATCTGCAATAATGGTTCAATTTATCATTATGATCAGTATAGTGTATGAAATCATTTTCGGGAACAGTGAAACCAAATTTTTTTTCCCCTTTCCTTGGAATAATGTACAGACATGGACCTTGGAATAACTAAGCCTGGGCTAAATCATGTAAGACAAAAGTCAAAATTTTTATATTATTTCAATTAACAATGGACTGTTTTATTTCCTGATTGATTCTTTTCTATCTGCAACGTTTTTATAGAAATTTCCTTTATTTAGAAAGTAGTGAAATTCTTCTTAAATATTAATTTTACAATTTGAAATTAAATGTGATATAATATAATTTAATTCAATTTTATTAAAATTTCCTCAATAATATTAAATTAAAACATGACGAAAAAAATGTTAAGAATAAATTACGAAATAAAATTATCTGCTGTTAATTAAAATTCGTTGGAAATTAAACAAATATTTTCGGCGAATCTAAACGCGAGGCGTGAATAAAACAAGTTAAAATGGATTACGTGTGTAAAGAAATCAATGTGATAAATTTGAGGACAAATAACTTGAAGAAAAACCTTGTTGGATGTGACGTGGTCTTTTTACAAATATCTCAATCGGCCACTAATTGTTTGAAAAAGCTGAAAATCTTACACAATCGTCTTCTGTTATTAAACATATCTATTTTTCGCTATGAACATTTTTTTAGAAAATTTAAACTTGTATATATGTTAAATATAGCTCTCAAAAATTAATATATTTTTTCTAAGTAAAGAATTTTATCTCAAATGCAGGAAAATAAAATTTTTGAAAGTCTTTACAATTTCTCAAACTGCGCCTCTGAAGCTGCGAAGCAAGGCAGTTTTACGATTTATGTTTATACATCTGCGATAAACTTTACCTTCAACTAAAATCTTGCGTTAATCGGAGATATTGTCTAATAAATTTACCATCACCTAACATTGTTTTTTCGAGTTGTATCAGATGCAAATTGTGATTCTTTTGAAAAATGTCTTGTTTCAGATTAGAATTATAATCTTTGTACGAAAATTTCGTGTTTTCAATCAGAATTATAATTCTTCTGGAAATTTTTTTCTTACAGTTCAGAATTAGAGTTATTTGGAAAAATTCTCCATACCAAGTCCGAATTATCTGAAGTAGATCTTTTGAAAAATTCTTCATTTCAGGTCTGAAGTATAATCTTCTTTTTGAGTAACTTTCACAAACCAGAATCAGAATTGTTTTTAAAAGTTGCACGTTTCTAATTCAAATTGCTCTTTCTTTAGAACGTTTCTTGTCACAATTCACAATTATAATTTTTTATAAAATCCCTGCTTCAAGTCAGATTGATAATTCTTTTCAAAAATCCTTCACTCACAGATGAGATTATTGTATATCATTAGATAAAGTTTTTGCATCAGATCTGAACTGTAATTGTTTTTTGAAAATTCCTTGTTTTAAACCAAAATCAGAAGTTTGTTGTTTTCAGGATCCACAATCTCAGGCAGTGAAGAAATGTGCGGCTCTTTGGCCTCCTCATGGAGTTCGGCCTCGCGGCGTCATCGGACGGCAGGGGCCTCATTATGCCAATAAATGTGCCCAAACCGTGGCCTTCGTGACTAGCTGATGATAGGGCGCTAGGTCGATTATGATCAAGTAATGAGGTACTTGATGGTAATGCGTTCAAGATGTAGTTCGGAGATTCCAAAGAGTATTCGACGAGCGATTCAAAGCTAATAGCACACCCGGTGCATGCAATTCATTTATTAAAGATTCTTCTTTCCTTCCTTCCAGAAAAATATTTCTGATGAAATCCGCATTGTGTGAAAAAGAAGGTAAAGAAATATTACATGCACAATATTGAAAAAACATTTCGAGTGTTGATGAGAAGAAGAGGATGAAGGAAGCGCTTTCGGGTAAAAGTGGATAAACCGCTTCTTTGGGGTTCAATTATTGCAGAACTTTGTAAACGTCCTCGTTGGGGCATTTTCTAGTTCGCAGCTTCCACGATTTACAGATTTGCCTTTTTCAGAAGTGAAAAGTCTGCCGTTTTCAGGAGTGACAA
>CAKNXH010001215.1:228803-327211 GCA_932178445.1 Andricus quercusramuli
AAATATTAAACATACAATATTGAGAAAACATTTCGAGTGTTGATGAGAAGAAGAGGATCAAGGAAACGCTTTCGAGTAAAAGTGGATAAACCGCTCCTTTGGGGTTCAATTAGTGCAGAACTTTGTGAACGTCCTCGTTGGGGCATTTTCTAGTTCGCTGCTTGCACGAGTTACATGTTTGCCTTTTTCAGGAGTGAAAAGTCTGTCGTTTCCAGAAATAACAAAGTCGCCGTTTCCACTAGTTAGATGTTTGTCGTTTTCAGAAGGGACAAGTTTGTCGTTTTTAGGATTCACAATCCTAGGCAGTGAAGAAATGTGCGACATTTTGTCGCCCTCGTTTAGTTCGGCATCGCCGCGTCATTGTACGGCATGGGCCTCATTATGCCGTGGACTGAGCCCCGTCTGTTTCTTCCATTGCTAGCTGACGATAGGGCGCTAGGTCGATTACGATCATGTAATAAGCTACTTGATGGAAATGTGTTCAAGATGGAGTTCTGAGACTCCAAAGACTATTTGCCGAGAGATTCAAGGGTTCTTGTTGGCATATGTTCTAGGTCGCTGCTTCCACTAGTTACATGTTTGCCTTTTTCAGAAGTGAACAGTCTGTCGTTTCCAGGAGAGACAATGTCACTGTTTCCACGAGTTCGATGTTTGCCGTTTCCAGGAGGGACAAGTTTGTCGTTTCCAGGATCCACAACCCCAGGCACTTAAGAAATGTGCTGCTCTTTGTCCCCTTATGAAGTTCGACATCGCGGCGTCATTGGAAGGCAGGGGCACAGCACCCGACAATGGGTCGGCAAACAGTGCCGATCACCCTACAGTTCGGAGCGCTGGAAATAATTCATGGCACGTATACAAGTTCCCGAAAGCACTGGAGTTACAAGAAGACACCTAGAATATCATCAGCTTCAAGGAGTTTTGCAAAAACCTCATAACATCTGAGGAGGAATGTCCGCCAATCACCGTCCAAGACGTGGACTTTTCGCTGTAGTACCAGATGGTATCATGAACTTTTTGTGGAAGAAGCTTACTTCTACAACTTGTTTGAACACACTGTATATAATCTTCACAGCTGTCCTAAAAACAGGATTGATTGAAGAATTATGTCTCTGTACAAAGAGATGAACGAACTACGTGGCTCGAAAACGGTGTAGCAGGCTTCCGAGATAACCTGCTGATTGACAGGTGCGTCTGCAAAGACGCAGCAGCCCATCAGCACGTCCTGTCAATAGCCTGAATTGACTACTGAAATGCTTTCTATTCAACCTCTCATTGACTTATCGTCTGTCTCTTAAAAAGCTTGAAGGTTCATCCACACATAGTAAGATGCACAGAGGGATTGATGCCCGTTGGAAAATTAGATTTACTATCTCATTTGGAAATTATTGGTTGATACCTCTGTGGCGACAATAATCATGGCGAGCATGAAGTGACTCATGTATTTCGTATGGATGGCCTGAAGGTAAAAGAAAACTTCAAAGTTCTTCAAGTAGCGTCAAGGAGTACAGATGAGAAATTTGTATGGGCTTCGGCGTGGAACAATATGCCGAGATTTATTTGAAGAAAGGAAATCTTGTTGGCGTTCTCCTCTAAGTCGCATTCAGCACGTAATATAAGTGAAGGAGTCTCGCCGCCGAAGATAGAACTAACATGCTTGCCATCCCGGTTCTACTCTACTCGTTTGTGACGGTTTAGTGGACGAAGAACGAGCTTACGGACCTTTATATCGTCACACGCTACATCACGCTCATGCATAAGCGCTTGCAAATCGATTCGTCCATTCCGCGATTATGCATAGCTTTTTTTCAGATCATCAGAGCCTAATTCAGGTACAGAGGGTTTCATTCTCGCATGCTAGAACGGTGTTATTTCAGTCCCAGAATACCGAGACCGCTTATTTGTCAAGAAGTTTCCAGCGATAGGTGCAGAGCGTCTAACGCACACGGTGAGTACCCAGAACACATAATATCGGCGTGTACGAACCTCGCAGGAACGACGTATAGCTATAGACGTAATGCCGCCCTTAGAGTGCTTCATTACCATCTTGGTCGCTCTTACGGGGTTGAGCGCGACCCTGCCCCGCCCAACGCTCCAAGGGAGATAGTGTCAATTGTCCTAAAGGAGAAGTGCCAAATTTTCTGGAACTACGATTCTCGTCGTCTCTCGACGACCTCCTCAGCAGCATTTCCACTGCGAGTTTTGGACAAAGTATTATGTGAATCTAGGGGGACACGTCGATTCGACACGTGTGATTGCCGTGCTTGCTACGATCACGCGGCAAACTCCACACTCGCTCAGAATCGCCAACTCTTCCCAAGATGCACAATATACTTAATACTTCTGTCAGTAGAAAACAAGTTTGTAGCTTTCGTAACATCATATTTGCTGGTCGTTTTTTGTGGCTCGAAATTCGCTTGGATCACCGTAAGCTTGAAGATATGCATAATTTATGCAGTATATGCGGTAAAAATTTATTATAACTTTTGTTTAGGCAAACAACTACTGCGCTTGTATCAGGGCCGCACACCGGTTAGCCGCAGTTCACAAAAAATGTAACAAATACAATTTATTACATTCTTGTGTATTTCATAGTAATTATTCATTTTGATTACAATAATTGTATTGTACTCATCAAAATTAATTTCAAGAGAATATATAAGGGCATACATGAAAGCATGGACTGAGAAATTCGAGTTGATCCTGAATGATAAATAAATAGTTATTAGTAACCAGAAAATACAGTAGTTTCTTAGCTTGAAAATGATATTGCCAATAAAATTTTTATATCGTATTTTAAAATGTTTGAAGTCAGTATACGTGGTAGGAATGACTTGTCTTCACGGGAGATGTTAATTATATATTACGTAAGTGCATTGCATGGTCAAATATAATCAACTTATCATCATGTACATATAATGTAGCCATCAGAAAGCACATTTGATCGAGTTTGCAGCCATTTGATGTTTGCAGGTATTTATATACTTTATATATACTTAAGTACAGCTAAAGTTTATCCAATACTTCATCTATACTTATATGGTTAAGGTATCGGCCACAGAATAGCACTCATTTGGTTTTCAACATATCCTAGCAACGGGATAAAAATAGTGCATGTCATGAATGATAGCTCGTCCGATAATATAAAAAGTTCGTGGTTCTAGCGATTTCGTGAGAAAAATGTGTATTTAAGATTACTCGCGCATAAGTCTCTGTTCTCAGTTTTATGGGCAACCGTCACAAAACAAGAGGATCTGTAATAGAAAATGTATTGGTGAAAGATCCTGAATCATTCATTCCTAACCAGCATATAGTATTGTTATCATAAAAACTTAACAAGTTATAATTAAATTGAGATTCACGTGAAATATTTATTATTGAATTATTTATAATATGAGGTCAAGTAATTGAAGTTACAATTAACATTTAGCTTATTCCAAAAATTTCTAACAATGTTTTTTGGTGTTATGAGAAGCATGATTGTGGATCTCTGATTTTATATACTTCAGATATCGCATTACCTCCTATCAACAATAATACAGCTTTATTATATACAGGGTAATTCTTTTATTATAAGACATCGAAATGTCTCAAGAAATACGCTGTTGTTGTGGGCCCTGCAGTATCTACCTCTGCATATTAAATATTTTTTGAACATTTTAATTCGCAGAACACTGACCAGAAATAACACGAAGGGCAGGTCTATGTCCTAAAAGCATCCGTGCGGCACGGTACTTTTATTAACACAAGACACCTATTAGACATCAAAAATAAAAAAATATGGAGGGTTCATGATCGTTTGAATAATATATATACCAGAATTGGTAAGAAAGAAATTAATTCTAAAACATACAAGGACCCGAGGAGATGAAGGATGACGGACAACTGTGCACGGAGGAACTGTGCACGCGCCCACCTGTGCAGGACAGTGGCCAATGGTACAACTGTGCACGTTGTTGGCCACAGGCACAACTGTACACCGAGACATCTGTGTACGTCTAAAATTTGGCGTGCACAGATTGGGAGATAAGGCCCCTGCCGTCCAATGATGCCGCGAGGTCCAACCCCATGGTGGGGCCAAAGAGCCGCACACTTCCTCACTGCTTGGGATTGCGAACCCTGGAAACGACAAACTCGTCCCTCCTGAAAACGGCAAACATCCAAGTGGTGGGAACACTGACATTGTCTCTCCTGGAAACGACAGACTGTTCACTCCTGAAAAAGTTAAACTTGTAACTTGTAGAAGCAGTGACCTAGAACATGCCCCAACGAGAATTTTTAAATCTCTTGTCGAATACTCTTTGGGGTCTTAACACTCCATCTTGAACGCATGACCATCAAGTACCTTATTACTTGATCGTAATCGACCTAGCTCCCTATCATCATCTAGTCACGAAAGCCACGGTTGGGCTCAGTGTACGGAATAATAAGGCCCCTTCCGTCAAATGACACCCCGAGGCCGAACTCCATGAGGGGGCCAAAAAAGTTGTCACTCCTGGAAACGACAGACTTTTCACCCCTGAAAAAGGCAAACCTGTAACTCGTAGAAGCAGTGACCTAGAACATGTTCCAACGAGAAACTTTAAATCTCTCATCGAATACTCTTTGGGGTCTCCGCACTCCATCTTGAACGCATTTCCATCATGGACTGTATTACTCGATCCTAATCGACCTAGCGCCCTATCATAATCTAGTTGCACATTCCTTCACTGTCTGGGATTCTGAATCCTGGAAACGACAAACTTGTCCCTCCTGAAAAAGGCGAACACCCACCTTGTGGAAACAGCGACATTGTCACTCCTGGAAACGACAGACTTTTCACTCCTGAAAAAGGCAAACCTGTAACTCGTGGAAGCAGCGACCTAGAATATGCCCCCACGAGGACTTTTACAAAGTTATGCAATAATTTAACCCCAAAGAAGCGGTTTATCCACTTTTACCTGAAAGCACATCCTTCATCGTCTTCTTCTCAACAACACTCGAAGTGTTTTTTCAATATTGTGCATAGAACATTTCTTTACCTTCTTTTTCACACATTGCAGTTGTCATCTGGAATGTTTTTCTGGATGGAAGGAGAGAAGAATTTTACATCCGCGTGTGCTATTAGCTTAGAATCTATCGTCGAATACTCTTTGGGGTCTACGAACTACATCTTGGACGCATTACCATCAAGTACCCTATTACATGATCGTAATCGACCTAGCGCCCTATCGTCAGCTAGCAATGGAAGAAACAGATGGGGCTCAGTCCACGGCATAATGAGGCCACCGACGTCCAATGCCGCCGCGAGGCCGAACTTCATGAGGGGACAAGGAGCCGCACAATTCTTCACTGCCTGGGATTCTGGATCCTGGAAACGACAAACCTGTCCCTCCTGAAACCGGCAAATATCCAACTCGTGCAAACAGCGACATTGTCACTCCAGGAAACGACAGACTTTTCACTCCTGGAAAAGACAAACTTGTCCCTCCTGAAGACGGCAAACATCCAAGTCGTGGAAACACTGATATTTTCACTCATGGAAATGACGGACTGTTCACTCCTGTGTACCTATACTTACGAAGTAAGTATTCCAAGTATAATATTCACTGCCAGTGTAGTTTTTCACTCATTATATTTACACATATAAAATTTTTCAGCCTCTGACTGGTCACGGAAATAATTTTGACCAAATCCCTAACATTATTTAATGTTTGTTAGTCTGCGACGTCAGCTAGCATGATGGCGATATTGACGACCAAATAGTAGCATTAGACACATGAGAGTAGGATTAATTTTTAAATATTTTTTCCGGCAGTCTAAGCTCTATCCTTAAAATCTGCTTTTTAAAAAAACCGGTAATGAAAAATTTTCGGTACCGATAATTTTTCATACCTGTACCGACAATTTTTTCTTTACCAGAAAAATACATTAACAAAAAGAAAGACTGTTTGAAAAATTATTATCTCTGTTGTTTATTGATTATTTGTTCGTAACTAAAAAGCGAAAGCAAAGTTAAAAATTTGAGGAAAATCCGAAATTTTTCAACAATTATGTGAGAGGAGATAGTTATAAACGATAATAAATCGTTTAGACAAATGTGTTTATTAACCTGCATCAATAATTATTACCTCGCTAAGTGAAAAATTTAAAAAAAGTTGAAAATTTTAGAAAAACCTGCAACGATCTATCATTACTATAAGATAAAATAATTTTAAAAAATAATAATTTTCCTAAACAATTATTTTTGTTACATTTTATTAATTTTCATCTCACTCTAAGGGAAAATTTGACAAAAAGTTGATTATTTCCGAAAAAGGGTAACTTTCTAGCGTTGTTCAAAGAGAATATTATTGTGAGTAAAAACAAATTGTTCAAACAATTATGTGATTGTTACCTTCGTACTCAGATTGTATTTACTAATCAATGATCTGATAAAAAACTTTTTGTGTATTTTTTGTTTTCGGAAATGACTCTAAAAAGAGCTTAAAAGCATTTGTATGTATTACAATAGTATAAATATATAATAAATTATATATTTATCACATTTCTGATATCAGATTCGTCATATCACAGACCTCGAAAAATCTTAGATACCAAGATTTGGAAATATTCGTCAAAGTTTATAAATGCATACCTGAACGCTGTTCTTATATAGTTCTAGTATTCAAAACTGTTTTATATTTATGACATGACTGTTAAAGGACTGATGTACAAAATTTTGCTATATGTTACACTACCGTTGCATTATCACTATGCAACCTGATTCATTTGCTGGTCTTTCGCCATCTGTTGGATTGAAGAGTCAGTACGAATCGGTGGCTGGGTACATTAACGTGGCAACGGTAATTGTGTTAACAGGGGAGTTTACCTGAAGCTAGGTGTCGCTACCTGCAATAGTCAAAGTTCCGTGAAATTTTAGAATATATAAATATATTGGATAGAAATATTGAGCAAATATTAATAGTAAAAAATTGAATTTGCACTTTAGAGTAAAGTAACTGTGGACTTCTTTCATAGGAAGAACAAGATTTTGTTCAGCGGAATTTTCACTTTCTGGATCCCCCGAATGGCAATGCTACAATAAGTACACCGGTGTACAAATACACCCATTGACAGAGTAAATGTACTCTACATATTCAGGAAGAATTACACTTAATACAGAATTAAAGCTTATACATTTTTCTTATGATCATTTCAGGTTACAAGGTAAGCTGCTGATATATTAGATTTTAAATTCTGATGTTAGCAAAATATCGATTTATCGAAAAGAGTGTTTGATATTTTAGTGTTAAGTGTTTCAAATATCACTTCAAAATATAAATTTATTTTTCGTACAAATGTTTGCACATACAATTTGCTTAGAAAAAAGACATAAACTATAAAAGAATTTCCCGAGCTTTAGTTCCCCATTAGGCATTTTATATTTACGGAAAGGTATTCTTCCCCACAAGGCACAGGGGTGAAAAAATTACTCTTTTGGTTCAAAATAACGTACAGCCCACAAATATTGACCGATTTGGGTACAACAAATTTGAAAAAAAAGCTAATAAGATTTGTAAAAAAGTTGTCAAGCCTGATGTTTAAATTAGGCTTTCAATTTTTTAATAAATGAACAAATACGAATTAAAAAATGGCAATTTTTTTTCTTACGTTCCCGGTTCTCGTCAATAACAGGAAAATTGTTGAAATTGCCTAAGTTTCATGGAGTAACATTACTTGAAGATATTCCAATACTATATAATTAACAACAAAAATTGTTATAAACAAATTATCTGTTGAAAGAATGTTTTCTACGATTTTCCATGATTTTACATTTTTTTTAAATTAGGATCTTCATGCTAATTTTAGCAAAATACATAATTTATTGATTAATTTCATATTTCAAACAAACTTAATAAATAAATGCATTATTCGGACATTTTTCAGCAGAAAAATATATTTTTTTCAATGCTAGTCCAGAACTTAGTGATAACTTCATTAACACTCATACTTAGTTGATAAATTTTATGATTTTTCAGACAAATATAATAAACTTGTGCATAATTCGGGTATTTGTCGACGAAAAAGTTTTTTTTCTTTAATTTCAGTCCTTTCAGTTTAAGTTTCTCATTACTTACATTCTTTTAATAAGTATGCACCTCCAGGATCGATTAGAGTAACCTTTTTCTTCCACTTTTGTGTATAATACACTCTTTTTGGATCAGCGAAAATCAACATGTTGCTGCAATTTCCATCAAGTTCCCAATTAAAAAGACTGACAGCGAAAAAAAAACAACAACATTTTTCCATCGACAGATGCCCGAATAATGTATTTGTTTCTTCAATTTGTTCAAAAACACACATAAAATTTATAAACTAATTATAAATTTTGCTGAAATTATCATGAAGTTCCTAATTAAAAGGACTGACATCGGGAAAAACGAATTTTTCCATCCACAGGCGCCCGAATGATGCATTTTTTTGTTAAATTTGTTGATAAAAATCATGAAATTTATCAACTCATCATGAATGTCGCTAAATTATGAAGATCCAAATGAAAAAGCATAACTTCAAAGAAAAAATTTTGCCGTCGACAGATGCCTGATTAATGCATTTGTTGATTAGGTTTGTTTAAAAATCATTAAATTCATCAACTAATTATGAATGTTGCTGAAATTGTCATGAATATCCCAACTCAAAAGGACTGGTATAAAAAAAAAAACTAATTTTTCTGCCGACAAATGCCTGAATAATGCATTTGTTTATTAAATTTGTTCTAAACAATAATGACATTATTCAACAAATTATGAATTTTCCTTAAATTATCATAAAGTTCAATCGACATATAACTTTCTTTTCTCGTATACAATGTTTGCACCCACAACTTGTTTACGAAAAGGACATATGGAAGAATTTCTCGGGCTTTACTTCGCCATAACGCCCTTTATATATACGAAAAAGTTTTCTTCGCCACGTGCCCGTTAATCATACAATCCTTGTGGCCAAAAACTCTCCATAAAGACGGATGCGTGCGTGAAATGCTGAAAAACTTCGCCATAACGACTGATATATATTATTTGCAGTATCTTTTAACATATACCTCGTTGAGAGGTTGACGAGTCTCGCATATGGCAAAAGAATGATTTGCAAATTTTGTGGTTAGACTAAGAAAGCGAACTTCTGCAAGCAGTAAAAAAAGTGATCTCTGGAGAACGAAAACATTGTATAATGAAATGTATGCAGCTTGAGATTTTCGACGCATGAACGCTTCTGAAATCAAAACGTCTAAACAAGTCTGGACGCTATCTCTCTATTCCTCGCTCGCTACTCGATACCAAAATAAAGCGATAAGAATCCGGAGTATATGACCTACCATAAGGAATGCTTTAGACACTTTCTTACCTATATTATTATTCATTTATAGAAGGTTCTAGACTGCAGAAGAATGTTTTTCACGAATTGTTTCCGCACCAAATATAGACAATAATTTTTAATGAAATATGTTATTTATAAGGAGGCAATAAATCAAATTTATATAGATGAAACAGAATGTCATACATAGATCTCCGTATCAAATTTCATCTATACAACTGCACCTTTTTGCGCATCAAATAAATAATGGCAGGAATTTTTTATTATATATTTATCTATAAGGAAGGCAAAAATCCTCCTTGTGTAGCAATATTTTGGCAAGGATTATTTTTAAAGTTTTAAAATAGGGAGGCTACAAGGAAATTTTAAAATAAAAATTATGAGCCCTGAGATGGTTAAACCTTGGTGTACGTGCTAACTGGTTTATTGAAGAGATTTGGAAACTTTTGGGACTGAATTGTCAGTAGACCTAGCGGAATTCCCCAAGGGTTAACCAGATTGATTGCAGATGTGAGTTCTGAGTTGAAGTATCCAGGGGGTGGCAGGATGAACGAGAATAGAAGGTAGGTACCTGGAAGGCCCTGCTTGTCGCCGCGCCGGTACCTTCTCCCTCAAGTTTGCGAGAAGGTCGTTGACCGTTGTATGAAAAACATCTCAAGCGAAATTGACTCCTAGTTTTTATTAATAAAGGTGTTTTTTATACTTTAAATTAATTCCTGATATTCTTAATTCAGTGACTTTTCATATTAAAGTGCCCACACATGTTTTTTTCCCCCACAAGTATATGGAGCAATAGGAAAAGTGCCAAGAAAAAGCAAAAAATAACCTTGAAAGTATTCACGCGACATGCTTGAGATAAGAAATAACCTTGAAGCTGTTCGTATGAATTCAAAATTGCGCAATATTATTTCATGACGTCAGCTGTAGAATGTTCTCGATGTCGGTAAAGTAGGTCCAGTAAACCTCTTGTGTCAATACCGGTAAGGTAGGAATGCACGATGACGTCATTAGAAACCTCGAGAATGTTTTAGAAGCTTAGCACGGACATGAATCACTTTTCTAGAGAAATTGAGCACAAACACGAACTACTACAGCTAGAATCTTCTCGATGTCGGTTATGTAGGAATCTTGAGGTAGAACCGGCCTTACTCATCTACTGATAATTGTTTCATAGTCAAAAAATCAAACAATCAAAAATCTGTAATCAGAAATTGCGAACAGAAAGGTGTTTTTAATGTTACGATTTTCTTAAAAAGAATAATCGCACTTTCAAAAATATTTAAAGCTTCAATTATTAAGGCTGTTATAGACTATTATGGTTGAAAAATTTCAAATTTATAGTATCCAGTACATTCAATAGTTTGAAATTTGAAGCAGTTTAAATGTGTAAGAATTTTGAATTGAAAGTCTTGGATGATTTTGAATGAAATATTTCGAATTATTTAGTTACAGCTTTATTCAAGCTTGATTTGTTTTTTTTTTGTAAAAATTAAAAAAATATATATTCAGTGGCCTGTAATATAGACACAGCTTTCTCTTTGACTTCGGCCTATTTCTATGTAACGTATGCTCTATGTCACGTATGCATTTTTACTAAGAGTATAAGTAGGACCGGCCGTGTGGCCCTTAAGTTAGTTCTAATCTTGACTACAACATTTGGCGATCCTGTCAGGATCCGTTTAAAGAATACTTCGAAGGAAAGCATTCTCCACGGAGAAATATTTAAGACTTTCCCTTCTCATAAGTAACGGAGGCCTGGAAGACCAAAAAAGAACAAAATTTTACGAAATTTATGAAGAAACGAACTCCGGACTATACTACGGATAGCCCGAAAACATCGAGTCGTATTATTACTATTGAAACTAGTGTCTGAAATACAGTAGGGCATCTGCCTAACAACGAGAATTGGTCGAGTTAGCCACACCCGATCCAACAGGAATCAGCAGTAGCAGCTTGGAGATACGTCACCAGCCGAATTAGAAATCCAGACAGTCAGCAGAAAACTCCACGGATCTTCAGCCGATTGTCGAAGGACAAGATTCACTGTAAGCATTATTAGTAATTAAGGCTGAAATAGTAAAGAGAATAAATCCTCTTTGTGGTCTGAGGAAGGTAACAAACCTGAAATTATAAATATTTCTTGTTTGGTGAGGTTAAGTTTTACTATTTCACGTAGGGTATACTCCTGGTGCTCCAGAGCACTGCCCTTCGTCAAGAATACAAATAAATTACTCTTAAATCGTCAGTACTGTAGTAGAACGATACAATGCATTCTATTGCATTAAAGGACAAGGTCCAAATAACACAAAACTATCACGCGGTAAGTACACCCGACAAATTAGAAAATAATTACACATACACTGACAAAGTAGGATATTAGAAAATTTTTCCTCTCTGGCTTATCGAACACCATTAACATACAGAACAGACGGTTCTGACAGTGACTCGTCCGAGCCACAATACATCTCGGCAATAGTGTCCCCCACCCCAACTCGCGCACAATCCCCTTCAAGGGAAGGAATCCCACAAGTTTTACTAAATGCACTTGACGAAATTAGAAACAGCATAAGTGCACTGGTTATAGAACAATCAGCAGCAACAGAAAATATTTCCATATTATCAAGAGAGAATGTGAAGAGAATGAAGGAAGGGCAGGAAATATTATCAAGGATTGGAATAGAAGGAGATATTCAAACTGACACTGGAGGAGCAAAGGGAGGAAGGATAACTGAGGATAAAGATTCCGATGAAGAACATGCCAAACAAAGAATACGAACCAGAAATAAATCTATTCTGAGAAATCGACAACAATTAGAACTTCAAACACCACACTGGCTAGACGGGATACCAGCTAAAGACATCATTAGAGCCATCAAACCTATTAATGGACAGGACGATATGGGCGTGGAAGATTTCATCAAAATAGTAACGAGAACGAAAAGTCAATGCGCCCAACCACAGTTATTACTTGATTTTATCTTAGCAGAAAATATCACCGGTAACGCTGACAAAGCAATACGCTACACCCCCATAAACACTTTTAATGATTTATATGAAGCTCTAAGACAAAACTTAAAACAGACGGGCTCAATACTATCAATTAAAAGTAAAATGGAGTCGTGTAAACAGGGTCCAAGCGAAACTATTCAGAACTTTTCCTTACGTTTTAAGCAGATATTAAACGAATTGAACTACGCGGTACAAGCATCCTCGGAAGGTACTGAAAGACAACTGAGACTAGAAATAGAAGGAAAAGAGGCAATCAATGGGTATATGTTAAATTTAAAACGAGAGATTGGGATTCAAGTACGGGCCATGAAACCATCAACACTAATGGAGGCTCAAAAAGAGGCAGCAGAGTATGAAGCATGGTTAAAGGAATCGCAACCAATTAGAAACACACCGATAGCACCCCGACCAACCCCTAGATTTATCCAGAGACCTGTACCGCCTCCCAGAATAGCAGCCAATACAACAGCAGCCACTGGAGCTAAAGCTCTTAACCAAACCCTGCCTTTAGCGGATAGAGCAAAGATGTCCTGCCACAAATGCGGTAAAATAGGCCATTTTGCCTCTCAATGTTTCAACAAACAAAATTTTCAACACGGACAATTCCCGACGAGACCGCCGCAAGTAAGTAACATCCAGGAAGAAGAATGTTTAGAAAACCAGGAAATGACGGAAGAAGAAATCCTAGAACACGAGAACTATCTGGAACAAGCAGAATTAATGCAGTTTCCGGAAGATTACAATCCATCAAAGGAAGAGGATGCAGAGGAGAATATAGGTTACTAGTTGATTCTGGAGCAGCCATAAATATAATAAAAGAAAATTCGATACCCCAAAACAGTAAATAAAATTAAATATTTAAAGAGTAGATGAAAACTTTCCATTACCCGAAGACGGAATCCTAGGACTACCTTTTCTCAAAAAATTCCCCAAGTATGCTCTTACACCAACAAATTTGATAATCGAAAATAAAAAGTTACCATTGCATAATGACGGAGAATTCGTAGCACCTATGGAAACAAAAATATGCAGAATCAAGAGCGATGAAAATCATATAGATATCTGGATAGAAAACCAGGATAATATTCCTGATGGATTATATACGATCAAAAATAACGAGATACAAGTACCATTGTTTAATTATTCAAAACAACCAACTAAAATACCCGAAGAAATTAAATACGAAAAAATAAAAACAATTAAGACTACTCCGCTTGCACTTGAAAAACAAAAGGAACAATTCTACGATGAACAAGATCAACCTCAAAACCTATTAAAAACCTCTAATATCAACCACATTGAAGAAAAAAACCGAGAAACAATAAAGAAAATCTTATTAAAATACAAAAAGGCGTTTGTACTACCCGGGGATCCACTACCATGCATAACATTGACTGAGCATGAAATCATCTTAAACTCAGGTAAGGTAATAAACCTTAGATCACACAAATTACCCGAAAAACACAGAGAATTTGCTTTAGAAGAGACTCAAAAGCTATTAGATCAAGAGATAATAAGACACTCACAATCTCCATTCAACACTCCATTATGGATCGTGCCCAAAAAAGGAGGAAAATTGAGAATGGTCATAGATTATAGACAAGTTAATAAAGATACAGATCAAGATGCTTATCCTCTACCAATGATTGGCGATATCTTGGATCAGCTCGGAAAAGCAAAATACTTTTCAGCCCTCGATCTAAGTGCAGGTTTCCACCAAATAGCAATGAAAGAGGAATATAAAAAGTACACTGCCTTCTCAACACAACAAGGACACTTCGAGTATAATCGAATGCCCTTTGGCTTAAAAAATGCTCCAGCCACATTCCAAAGAATGATGGACAGAGCATTCCACGGCCTCATTGGAAAGCATTGCTTTGTTTACATTGATGACATAGTCATATTTGGAAACACAATTCAAGAACACAATAGTAACCTTGAATTGGTTCCACAACGTATCGCTGATTTAGGACTAAAATTAGAACCAACAAAATGTGAGTACTTAAAACCAGAATTGGAATATTTAGGTCACATTATAACAAAAGACTGGGTAAAACCAAACAACGAAAAAATTCAGAAAATTATCGATTTTAAATAGCTAAAAACAATAAAAGATATAGAATATTTTCTCGGATTAACTGGCTATTATAGAAAATTTATTAAAAACTTTTCTACTATCGCTACACCTTCAACATTATTAACACAAAAAGAAACACCATTTAATTGGATATCAAACTGCGAAAAAGCCTTTCAAGCCCTAAAAAATGCCTTAAAATCTGCGCCAGTATTAAGATTCCCAGATTTTAAGAAGCCATTTGTCTTAACAACCGATGATTCCAACTACGGACTAGGGGCAGTCCTTTCCCAGGAAGGGCACCCATGCCTGTTCATATCTAGAACCTTGAATAAAGCGGAAGAAAACTATACAAGCAGCGAGAAAGAATTGTTGGCCATGGTGTGGGCTGTTAAGCGTTTAAGGCAATACCTATCAGGAAAAAAATTTACTATTCAAACTGACCATAAAGCACTAATTTGGCTACATAATGTAAAAGACCCCAGTTCTCGCTTATTGGGGTGCAGACTAAGATTCGAAGAATACGTATACGAAATCGAATACGTAAAAGGAAAGGAAAATAAAGTAGCTGATTGCCTGTCACGATTATTCCCCATCCAGGACAAAGATATAGGACAAATATTCGCTATAACTAAAGACTCTTTACGACAAGCAGTGGAAATTGCAGGAATATCAAATGGGAACGAAGAAAAAGACTTAGAAGACCTATTACCAGAAATTGAAATATTCGATACACCAGTTATCAGAGAAGATAGGATGTTGCAAGAAGAAGAGAAAATAAAATTACCATACAGAAGAATTAGAGAACTTTCACCTGGAACAAATTCGGAAGAAGAAAGGGAACCCAAAAAACAATCTGAATCAGAAAATTTGTATATTGACTTCATGCAAAGGCGATTGAATCCTATTCCAGGAAAAATCAAAATAAAACCCAACGCGATAGGAAAATTATGGAAGACATTAAAAAAGGAAGACTTGCCAGAATTTAATGAAGAACAATGTCTGAGAAAACTCGGTCAACTTATTGAAGAAATATTAAGCAAAAAACTAACCATCATTCGCATCCGTATAGGAGAGCCTTTAATTTCCCCTTTAGAAAAAGAGTTACTTCCAGAAATGTTAGAATTTTTATCAACGTTTTATCCAGAAAATTCATTCTCACTATGCTTTGTTAACACAAGAGAATTAATAAAGGAAGAATAGGAAGCAATTGTGAAAGAAGCACATGCAAGTCACATGGGCGAACAGAACACTCTGGAAAAGGCACAGAAATTAGGACACTGGACCAATATGGAAAATGACATCAAAAAATATGTGAAACATTTCCCAATTTGCCAACTTAATAAAACAACAAGAATTAAATATCAAATGAAAAGCATAATCCCTGATATCCCCTTAAAACCAAATGACCGGTTAACTAGATATACTGCACTACTCCCTTTAAAAAACGAAACCACTACATTTACCTTTGGAGCACCAAAAACAATATTAACTGACCAAGGACAAAATTTCATCTCTAACCTAATGCAACAGTTTGAAGAAACCCTCAAAATACAACATATTAAAACGACCGCGTTTCACCCAAAATCAAATGGGAACATCGAAAGAATGCATTCGACTTTGGGAAACTTAATCAAAAAAACTATGGCAGAAAATAACAAGGAATGGGATGATGACTTAAAATTTATAAATTTTGTAATAAACACAACAAAAAATCAAACTACTGGATTTTCACCCTTCGAGCTCACCTTCGGAAGAGAACCCAATTTACCATCAACCATCCAGCAGAAGCCGAGTATAACCTACCAAGAATTAATCAGAAAATGGAAAAAAAGCACGAGATGAATCTTTCTAGAGCTAAAGAAAGAATTAATTTAGAAAATGAAAAAACAAAAAAATACCTAGATGCAAAAATTATAAAACATCACCCACTGTATAAGGTAGATCAGTTTGTTAAGATGAAAAACAATACAAAAACCAATAAACTAGATCCCTCGTGGAAAGGTCCTTATAAAATAATTAATATTTTTGACAACAACAATCTAAAAATCCTAACAAAAAATAAGGTAGTACAAGTCCACATTGACAACGTCATGCCTTATTTTTCAGATGAAAGTCAGCTTCTTACTACTGACAACTATAGTACTGATCAGAGCTCAAGTGAAAATCGAGCCACTGACGACTAATCTTTATAAAGAGGAACTCGGATTAGCTACTATTTACGAAGAACAATGGACACTTATAATTGGAGTTAATCTTACCAATACCCGCGAGAGAATGTATATCATTAACAAATTAAAAGACTTTTCAATTCATAATTGCGATAGTAGTTGCCCAGTTAGGAACACGGTTAATAGCATGGTTTACAGGTATAATCGATTAAAAGCTGAGGAAATTTTATTACATAACATTATGGGAAAAACTAGACTCAGAAGAGGATTGTTCAATTTTATTGGAGATATCTCAAAAACACTTTTCGGGACATTATCCCAAGACGACATAGATCATGTTAATCACGAATTTGATCAAGTCTATTCGGATAATAAGGAAGTAGCTGAAATCGTCAGGAATAATACGAAAATCATCAAATTAATTCTTGATAGTTCCTCACAAGATATGAGAAGTCTGAATGACAGGCTCTTAATCGAAAATCAAATAATGAAACAATTAGTGAACGCGTCAAATGAAAACCGAAAACAGCTCATATTACAGGATAAGATAACAACCTTAGAGATCTTCATCGCAGAAATGAGTGAAGACTTGTCAACCGCTTTAAATGCAATTAACATTGGTAAACACGGAATGATCGAACCAACAATAATCATACCTGCAATAATGAAATCAACTATCCAAGAATTCGAAACTCAGCATAATACAAGATATCACTTTGAAGGACCAGAAACCAACTATCAAAGGATAATTGACTCGGCAGATATCAATATACTAACGAAAACGGACTTTTACGAGTATTATATTAGATCACGAATATCTTCTTACCGGAAGGTATATTTATGTGCCAACTGATAAAGAAAGTTTAAGTAAATGTAAATAAGTGGAAGGAATTAAAGTATTCAAGAGAGAGCAACCAGATTTCTTGACTCATCAACAGGACACTTGCGACGCTAGTCTCCTTAACACTCAATCCAAAGGTAAATGCAAATTAGGAACGTTCTTGTTACAGCCAGAGACTTATATACCAATTTCAAATGGATATATAGCTATATTCACTCAAACAGAGAAAATTGACGTAATTTGCCCCAATCACTCAATGGACTCCCAAACCATTAATATCGGAACATTCATAATAACTGGACAAAATTGTAAAATTATGTCACCGAGAATCTCATTGAATATTAGAAACAATGATCTGAATATCACACGGACAATAAAACAGAACTTAACATATGACTTAGACATACCAGACATGACTTTAATAAAAAACAAAATGATTTTATTACCAAAAATTATCGACTCAAATACATTACGGAACACACACCTTAGTTTAGAAAACGCCAAAAGCATCTTAGAAACAATTTCGAGTCATCACCGAGTCCGAACATGGAAAGAAAATGCTTTAGAATGGTTACGATATTTAGGATATACATCTTTAGGTATAATCACCTTCTTAACTATGTATAAAATTGGATTATTCAACGCTATCATCGATCTTGTAAAACTTCTCATAGGTAACTGCTATACAAATTGTTGTTTTGGAAACAAGGCCGATACTGTACACCGACAAGAGGCAGTTCCAATGATTAATACTAATATTTCTGTACCAAAACTAATAACTCCGAGATCTTTAAAATTTTAGGTTTTTAGAGACTAAAAACAATCCAGAAAGGTGGCTGTAATATAGACACAGCTTTCTCTTTGACTTCGACCTATTTCTATGTCACGTATGCTCTATGTCACGTATGCATTTTTACTAAGAGTATAAGTAGGATCGGCCGTGTGGCCCTTAAGTTAGTTCTAATCTTGAGTACACCTGTAACTATTCGAATTAAAGGCACGTGATATCTCGCTAGAGATATCACATCTTTTTAAAAACTCATCCTAGCCTTTTTCACTACAACAGGCCGCTCAAGGTGAATTTTATTCTAGGAGCTTATTTCAGAATGAATTGACTGCATTATTGTTTTTGATTTCGTTCTGTTACTCATAAATTGTGTGTTTTCACAGAAAAATACTCGACTCTAATATTTTTACATTCACAAAATAATAATTTGTTCACTCAGAGTAATATTTGCAATATTTTTTGAAGATCATACAGTAGGGTGAATCATGTATAAAAAGAAATTAACAAATGTAAAGCGTGAACGAAAATTCTACTCGCTATTCAAAGTGATATTTGAATTTTAATTGAATGTTTTAATTTAAAATGTAGAATTGTACATTTGATGCTTTTTAACTAGGTATGTTTTAATTTAATTTTGCAAACACTAAACATTTTACATATTTCTAAAGCAATGAAGTCTGGCTAATGAGACGGAAATAGTCTGCAACGTCTTGGAGACAAACCCAAGACAAAATATTTTTTCATCGGCAGTGGAATAAATTCGTAGTCAGATGAGAGGAATGGTTCCGAAATGAGTCAACTTAGAAATACAAGAAATATAATTTATTGGACAGCTTTATTTCTACAAGCTCCCGCATTTGCCTGCACCTTCATACGATTTTTTTCAGTCCAACCCGGCCGGAAAAACCCACTTGTGGTGAAAACCCCCAGGAGAAGCCAAATCCGTTGAGAACTATTTGACTTATGCGCTGTCTGTAAGAAAAAATATGAAAGTTTATTATTTCAACCATTAACGATTACATAATTAAACACTACTAAGTAAATTATTCTACAGTACTGGTATAAAATGTATGTCTGGAATTTTTGTGTTGCACCCCAACAATTTTGTATAGGTATAAAAAAATTGAATTTTATTGATTTAAAGAAAGTTAAATATTAACACATGGTTTTCTGTATTAGAAATTTTATATTTAATTGACCTGGGGTGGAAACCACGAGTATTTTTCAAAGCCCCAAAGAACAAAAATTAAAAAATGAATTTAGCAATAAAAAATTAAAAATCCTCATTTAAAAAAGCTGGACACTTCAAAAATATATCTATATAGCTTTGTCTCATATTGCATTTTAGTTTGTACATTACCTACTATGAGAGGAACCAGTTCCTCCACGATCCATATATCATTCCAAAATATTGCAAAAGGCTGATATAGCCAAAATAGCCTTTCTTCATCATATACTGTGCGACGCACCAACACATCATCAGCTTTAGGATGCACTGGTCGACCTGATTGTGTACGAGAAATATATTGATTATTATACCATTCAGCCATTACCCCTTTTGGGGTGAGCGAGACTCACTTGGTGAGGAAGGGTAATTTGCGGAAGACGGTACAGATTTTTAGATTGATCTAGAATCCCCGTGTTATTTATTTTTGAATAACACGTTTGCTCCGCAACACTGATCCGACCCAGATTCCTGATCAATCTCTCTAGCGATCACCCCAAGTGAAGAACCTGACAAAGTTATCATGTGGAGCTCCACACGCAGGTCCATTAGTATCCAAGATCTTCTGTGATAGAAGTGAGCAAGAAACTCCATACTTATGAAAAAGCTAGTCGTTCTAGGCAGAGTTCTCTATCACTAAAGATAACGATTACTTGTACCGAGTGAAATTTACTTGACTGAAGTAAGCGAATGTCCAGATTATCTTCAAAGAAATACTTATTTCAGGCAAATAAATATATTCACTTTAAATGAAAAAAAATTACTTTCAGCCAGACAAATGTAACAACATCAATGTAACATTGTCTGATTGAAAAATATGACCTATGGGTCGAAAGTCAATGTTGCTTTAAATCAAAGAAATATTAATTGAAGACAAAAATATACATTTTGAACCAAATGAATGACTACTGATTCAAAAAATATTCCTTTAGCCTAAACCATGCGCAGGTGGAATAAAGTAGTTCGTACTTCAAATGTAGTACATATTTTCCTAAATGAGGTACTGGAATCTTTCAGCTTAAATAATAATTATAACATTGTTATCATTATACATATTTAATATAAACGATTCACATAATTTAAAATATTGATGAAGTTAAAACAGAACAATTCGTTAAAAAATCCACCTCTAGCAGGAGTCGAACTTGGGTCCATCGAGTGTAATAAGTCTACAGCGATGACGACGACGCTGATTCAACATGGAAACTCTAAGGCCAAAAGCCGTATTTAGCGCTCACCATAAATGACAAAAAAATATTTCTTCAAATCAAAAACATGGATATTGAATTCAAAAACATATTTCTTTAATCTAAAGAAGTACTCAATTGAAAAAAATTACGCCAAATTAATAAATGTTCGATTCGAAAAAATACTTAATCTGTTGAAATGAATGTTTATTTGTTATGAATAATTCAATTCTAGTTTTCGAATGAAATATTTTCTTTAACTGAATAAATGAATATTGATGTAAAAACAATAATTCGTTCATCTAAATAAATGCTTCATTGGTATAAATGCATTAACTCATCCAAATGCGTCGGAAGAAATACAAAGAACTGAACTCATTGAATCAAATAAATAATTCTTTGACCAACTAATCACATTTCAATGAATCTAGACCTTTTATATAGAGGAAATCATTTACTTGAATGTAAGAAACATTTATTTGAATCAAGAAAATATAGCCAAAGAATTAATTTCTCCAGATCAACAAAAGATATTATGTGCCTGGTTTAAATAAAACTCACTGTTGTTAAAGAATATTTTCTTGATGCTAAGAAACATGATTCGAGTAAATGCATTTACTCGATTCCAACAATTTTTTTTCAGTGAATATTATTTTAACTAGCTTTTTAGTTTATGAATTACCTATGATACGATGTAGCGTTGAAACCATATTGCCGTTGTTATCCAGTGCTCCAACTCGTGTCACGACAAGCCCCTTTGCGCTTTTAGATGGACGAAGAATTTCATCCCCTTCCCGATAAAAGACCTGCGGTATTTGATATTGTCCTGTAAAAAAAATATTCACTAATTATTTCAACGATACAAAATTCCTTTACTCAGAACTAATTAATTGTACTAAGGTGTGATTCTACTAAAAATTGACTAAGAAATGAAATGTTGATATTTTTTTTGAATCCGAAGAATGTTTTCTTAGTCCAAAAATATTATGTAGAGTAAAAAAGATATCATGAAATCCATACAGGTTTTCTTATGTCACAGTTTGTGTGCCTCCATGCCCAGTGTGATTGAAAAAATTATACACAGATTGGTATTTCTATGAATACAGTACGTTAAGAAATACAAAATTCCAATATTTTCGCAGCGAAGACAAATATAATTTTTTTCACTCGAATTACATCAGTACCTTGATAATTTTGAAAGCTCCAATTAATATATTTTTAATTTCTAGTCTTTTGATATTTAATCGTTTATTTTCGAATTGAATTTGTAAATCGAAATCCATAATATTCAAACAATTATTTGCATTGATAAGCAATAAAAATTGGAATAACTGCAATTCAAGCTTTATGAATTGCTTAAGTCTCCAAGTATTAACAATCATTTCAAATGAAGTGTTCAGAATTGAACAATCCAAAATTAAAATAATGGTTGAGCGATTTCTTTAATGATTCATAATTAAATGTCGGAATGTCGAATTTCAATTTCTACACGCTAAAATCTCAATCTTAAGTTTGAGCTTTATAATTCCAATATTTCGTCAGGTTATCTATCAGAATTTTTTTTATTTTTCGAGCCAAGAAACCCATTTTCGAAAATTTGTGGGTTAGGCCCTCATAGATAACTCATCTTTCATTTTTTTACCCTCATAGCTTCAAAATGAAAAGCTAAATTTGAAATCAATGAATACAATTCAAAATAAGGCTCCTTTCTATAATGACATCAATAATTTCTGTATTTTTTTAGATCATATGAATTGAATACTGATGGATAGTTTCGAAATAATAAGCAAATGATATATTAAAAACGAGTAACTTGGTCTTGCGGTTATTAAATTATCATGTGAGAAAGGTAAAATAATGTTCCAAATTTTAAGGAATTTTGTACTTTAACTTCAACAAAATTCCTTGAAAATCGAAATTTTATTTTTGGTTTGAAAACGTCATGATAATTCAATGCCCACAAACTGCCATTTAACGCAGAATTCAATTAGCTTTTCATCAGTTTTTTGGAAATACTTATAACTCCCAATATTTTGGACGGCTCTATCACCGTTTAAAGTTAACGCTAATGTTCAATAAATCGTGGGGTTACGTGGTCCGATACTGTCCGGTTGGTAGTTCAACTCACAAATATCGAATCGCAGTAGTGAAAAAAAGTTTCCTGTGTATACTGATCTCATATTTGTGTAATTATGTGTACCATTTGCTTATAAAAACTGAGTTATTTAGAAAATGTATTAGTTAATTTTTTTTAGTTTTATGATTTATTGTTAGAACTTGTACTTGGATTTTTGAGGTTTAGGCGTCTAAGCCATTCGTAAATCATGTTCTCAGCTGGATGCAGTGGTCTAGCTTCTCGAGGAGCATTCTCAGCCGTAGCATAGACTATACTAAGCACGCCATCAATCCTCACTATTTGACCCAAATCACATAGAGGCAGATACTGGTGATAATTGCGATTCCTCAGTACTACTGGTTCAGCCCGTGCTCCTGTAGAATATAATATATCGATTTTTATTATAGGACTAGAAACAAGCAGGTGCGCCTATAGCGCAATTTTTGTTGTTGCCTTTCGCAATTTTTGGACCAAAATATGAAATTAGTATTAATACGAAATATTCGTATTTCATGGTACCTACTATCTGGAATGCAAAAGAAACGAGAACTATATTCTTGATAATTGATGAAAATTGGAATCTTAATTTGAAAATTGATATATAATATCTCTGCACGATACATTTACAATGAATCCCTTGTGTTTTGTTACAAAAATAAAATTTCTGATGAGAAGTAATTATAATAATAAATTATATAATTATAAATATTTTACATATTATTTATATATCATATACTTATAAAAATTATATACATATATATATGTATATATAAATTATAATAAATTTGTTCCACATTGTATTATAACATTAACGGAGTGACCAAATTCTATAACCGCCTATACATTTTTGTTGCTGAACGGCTTCGGCCAGTAGAAAGTTGTAAACAATTTTTTATTTCTTATTTTAAATTATATATTCTTATATAGAAGTTATTTGTGCATATTTCTCCTATCAACAAAAAGTGTTCACTTTTTCTGATTCTCGTAATTTCTTGATGAAATTTACGGGAAATATGCTTTACTACTCACATAACAGCCATTATATGCGCAAGCCAAGTTTAGTATTAATTTTTATAATTGAGCCAAATTCCAAAGACCTATTGATCCGTTAAAACTTTTTTAACACTGAAGTTCTCGCTAGGATTAGATTCTCAAAGAATTTATTCAGTGGATCCATGTAATGTATAATTATTTCATTCACGATGAATATTATTAACAGTAAAGAGTAAGACATCATTCAAAGATTTATAGTGCACGACTCAATTAACTTGATGAATCTGGAAGAGACTATCATTATTCATGTTTTCTTGAATTTTCTGTTTGCATCTCTCCGATTCAATTTAGCTTTGAAATTAAATGCTTAAAACATGCGCAGTATTAAAATTAAATCAAAGCAATATATGTTGACTAACGTAAACGCAATTAAAGTTGAATTGAATTTATTTGAAAACCAAAACATCGCGAAGGACATGAACCTATGTTTTAACCTACGTTCAATTACAGGTGTAAGCCTATGAATTGGTGGGAATTAAAGGTATAAAAATATGGAATAATTCGTGAAATACGAGTTTCAATTTCTCTGCAATTGAACAAAAACATAAGATACATCAGTAAGTATACACCACATCATTGTAATTAATTTTTGTGCGAAAAACTTGCCTCTAATTTTCTACGTAAATTTTCCGCTGGAAGTTTTTTGTTGCTTAAAACTTCGAGATTACATTGGAAATGAAAAAACCTACAACATTTTTGTCCATAGAAGAGAAAAATGAGCTACTAAATTTCGTATATAATATTTGAGAATATTTAATTTCAAGTGGAAATTCAAAACTTGTTTCAAAAGCTTCCAGGGCCCAATGCCGTTCAGCAAGAAGAATTTATTGGCGGTTAAGAAATTAAATTTTGATTTTTTTATTAATAGCATCTTTTTCTCAGTTTGAACAAATTACAATGTGCTAAAAGACTTGGACTAGTAATTAAACTAATCTACAATGTCTCCATAACCGTATTGTTCTGAGTAAAGATTAAATAATTGCAAATGGTAAATACGTCTCCTGAAAATTATCAGAAAACACAAGATGATTGGAAAAGGAGCATTCCTTTACAAAGCCGCGGAGCACGCGGCCAAGAGCCCCGGCATATATTCTAACGTCAGAAGTAAGAAAAGTGTAATGCTTTATCTAGATGCTTCACTTCTTATTTTTATTTGGGTGTTGTGCTTTAGGTTTCGATTTACCTGGAATCGAAAAGCAGTGTCTATGACAAAGCCACCGGACGCGTTCTAGGTTGCAGAAAGGGGACCCTGTACCAAGGGTTTCTATGCAATATGGTTATAATAGTGAATACGCAGTCGCGGACAATTGTTCAGGGATGGTCTCGAGGGAATAACCCTCAAGCGGAGGCGTAACAACCGTGCCGAAAGCTGAATGACACCTGGGTGAGGTGTCTTGATCGGTGACTCTGGGACACCAGGCCACCTCTCAGAGTATGCAGAAAGGACAAGCCTCTTTTGAACTGCTCGTGGAAACAGCAGTGACACCACCACTCCACCAAGAAGTTGTACATGCGGTTCAAAACCATCAGACTCGTGGAGCGCCCGACAATATGTTGACAAACAGTGCCGATCACCCTATAGTTCCGGACGCTACAAATAATGCAGATGGAATCATGACCACAAACTGGCGAAAGCCCACATAGAGTGGATTGATCGACTCAACAATGACTTGCGGGAATTCTAATATCCCAGAACTATCCCTGTTCGCGGAGGCTTTATAGCGCGTATGCACACTCTGTGGTGCCAGAAACACCCAGAGCTTCAGGACTTTTCGCCCCAGTCTTTGCGAAATCAAGCCGCCCACCTCATGAAAAAACGATTCGTACTCGGAGTGCTTCCTCAGCCGCTATTTGAGCAAGCCGCAAACGAAGAGGCGGAAGCGACATTAAGAACAACCGCGTAAAGCAGGCACCTCATGAAAAATGATTCGTGAGGACACTTCGGTGAGTCCGGCTTCTGAACCATAAATTTAACAATTTATGTTTTTTTTTTGACTGACTCAAATCAAAGGCTAAAACCGACGATTTATCAAAACACGAAAAGACGCATGCATCAACTAAAGAAGAAGATTGGATGGGCAATACCAAATGCGTCCCCTCTTTAGTGTCTGATTGACTGCGGAACGTCTGGTAGACCGTTCACAGAAAGGGCTCGAAAGGTCGCCCAAGAACTGAGGATCTACTATCACATCTAGAACAAGTCAAAGCTGCTGACAATCAAGCAGCACATTGCTGACAAAATACTGTTGTTATCTGACGCAAGGAGTAGAATACAGAAGAGGGCGCGATGGAACAGGGAAAGCAATAGTTTCTCGATTACCCATCGCGCCTCTCCAGCAATCTCCCTGTTTCTGTGAAACATCCTCCCACCCCGAACGAGGTAGAGACGTTTAGGAAAGAGGTATACAAGGTCCCGAAAAAACTAAAGTTGAAAGAAGATATTAATAATATCATGAGCTTTAAGCATTTTTGCGACAACCAGATAAAACCTGAAGGAATAATGTCCATCAATCACTGCCGAAGAGGTGAAAAAAACTTGGGACAGGAAGAACTTTTCTTCTCCAGGAATAGATGGTATCAAGATCTTCTGATGGAAGAGGTTTACTTCTACACACCAAAATCTGGGCTGCATATTCACCTCATACTTAAAGTCAGTGACGCCATTCCGCAGTTGCTGGTGTTAAGACGCACTATACACCTACCGAAAAAGGCCACATATCCAACCCAGAAAATTACAGGCCAATAACTTGTTTGAACATGCTGTATAATATATTCACAGCTGTCCTAAACGACAGAAATATTTGAAGAATTAAGCCTGTCTGGAGAGAGATATACGAAAAACGTAATTCAAAAAAAGGTGTATCAGGCTTCAACCACTCATAGGCTTACAATCTGTCTGTTGAAAATCTTGAAGGTTCATCGACAAATAGTTTCAGGGCGACACCATGAGCCCTATGCTCTTTTGCATCACACTTCTGTCTCTATCTCTTGCACTATGCTATTCTCCTGAATACCCCTGTGGCGACAATATTCATGGCGGGCAGAAGGTCACTTATGTATTTCATATGGATGACCTAAAGATACATGCTTCAGGTGCAGACGGCGTTCATGTGGCGTTTCCGAGGACCCTGAGCTTGTGGATATAAGTATAACTAGACATCTTCACACTGGAGAGATCTATACATACCTGGGCTTGCCTCGAAACCGTATTCAGGACGTAACATGAACGAAGGAGTCTCTCCAAAACTGATACAAGCATCATCTTCGGCCGATTTGGTCTTCAAGTCTGTCACCGTTGAACAAGATATCTGCGACTAACATGCTTGCCCTCCCAGTATATGCACAAGAGTTTGCATATAAATTCGCCCATTCCTCGATCATACATCTCACGCCATTAGGGCGGATGCGGACCTATGAATCTCCAATGTCTTCGTAAGCTAAAGGTTCTGAATACAGCTTACATCGTTGCAAATGGCCGAGACCCTTTTCGAAAAATGGTAACAAAATACGAGATGACTGGCAAAGGAAGTAGAGAGTAAAACCTTCTGCCAACAGCTACTGAACAAGAAAATGCACTGAAACTTTCATAGAAAGGTAACAGATCAATTCTTGTCGAAGGAGCAAACTTTTGCTCTTTGCGAGATGGATGCAGAAAGCTGTCATTCTTATGTCGCTTCGTGTCCTCAAAACAAACGAGGGTTTCGCTGGCCTGTCGTTGTGATTTTGTCGTGCCCTTCGGCCACCAATTTCGCGGTCGTGAGACGTGACCATTTGTGTGATCTACCGTGGTTTTACGGCGAGCCGATGTCATTTTCATAGACGTAATTAAGGAGCCGCCAGAAGAAATGTGAACTATTTGCGGTACGTTCCTTATACCCTTAACAAAAGCAATAAAGAGGGAGCCAGGGCCCACATGGAGCGGCTAAAGGCAGAGCTGGAGAAGCCACAGCTGTATCGCCACAGCGATACGGAAGAGAGGAGAAACTTGAGCCAGACGGTCCCTGAGGCGAATTCTCCGAAGCCGAAGAAGAAGAGGCCGAGGACCCGCACTGCTGCGGCGGCGGTGACCTCGACACTTGAGGGAGGAGACGAGGAGGAGAAGCCTGCTACTGTCGGGTGGTAGGCCAATGTGCTAACTACCGAGGCGGAAAAAGTGAAGGCCACCGTTAGAAGCCAGTTTGGTGAGGAGACAAGCGGCGAGGTCAAGGTCAGTTTGACAAAGAAGGCCTTCAGAGTTAATCTGAAGGCCCTAGTTGAAATGAGGGAGGAGCTTGCGGCAAGGCTTCTGCGCACGGGACACCACAAGGTTAGATGGGTGTCCTGGCATGTTCGGAAGAAGACGGAGGCATTGAGGTGTTAGCGCTGCCTAGGCTTTAGCCACATGGCAGCAAGCTGCAGGGGTCCAGACAGGACGAAGGATTGCTGGAGGTGCGGAAAAGGAGGGCCAAGGGTTGCGGCGTGCGAAAGTACACCGCATGGCTACCTCTGCGCCGCTAATGAAGAGAAGCCCCGGACCGACCATCAGCCCGGGAGAATAAGGAGCAGGGCCTTCCGAGAAGCACCCCCTTCGAGGAAACCTAAAGAACGCGCTGCCTAACCAGATATATCCAACCAGAATGCCGAAACCTGACGAGCCCGATGTGTGGTACCACTACACTACTGAGGGCAGAAGAAGAGTTTAGTGGGTATTACTGTTAGGACGAGTCCCACACTCAGTGCGTAAATGCATTATCACCTCCTCTACAAAAAAAAAAAAACTACTATCACTACTACTACTACTAATGCGAGTACCTTGGTGTGGTGATGAACTTTCGGCGAGGAGTTGAAGATCTGCATCTGTAAAACATAATATAGGGATTTTTATTCAAGATTTTTTTCTTAACGAACGCCAAAAGTTGGCTGTTAGTTAGTTAGTTGTAATGCAAGGGGGGGGGGGGGGGTCCCTACCCCTGGCGCTCAAGCTATAAAGCCTATTGTGCCATATCCGTGTTTATTCTCCGCATCCGGCATCCTTCGCCGAGTGTTTTTGGATCTCGGTGGGTTTTCCTTTTTATCATCGTTCTGACATTATACCTCTCTGGTGCCAGGCATACCTATCGCACAGTAAATGACGTCCTCCTTTGTTGATCAGGCAAAGTGATTCTCACCCACTCTTCCATTCGAAGCACAGAATCGGCTTCTATCTCCAAGGCTAGTCCTCTCGAGATGGAGCCCCACCTTACTACGATACCAGCATTTCCTGATGGCGCCTACAGTTTAAGGTGGGTTCCAAACCACCGAAGCCCCGGTAGAAATACATAATCATATATGCTACAAGCAAAGTATATAATCGGACAAGACATATTATCCCAGGGCATTACATATAATGCATGAAATAAGTGCAGTATATTTGTTTGATTTTGAAGATAGTGATGCAGTTGAAGAAGGGCATGATAGATCAAAGAGGACTTACAAAATTCAACACACATTTACTCGTTATTCATAACAAAATAGCATCCTGGAATGAAATTTTCATTGACACTGAATTTTGTTTTTACGCATAAATACATATTGGTTTGACACATTGTTTTGCAAGAAAATTTGAAAGAACCTTGTCCTGTTGAAGAATCTAGAATAGTATGATCAATTTTCAATTTACAATTTTCAGGGCAGCCCTTTCGAGGTTCCCGTCAGATGACAGTTCATATGTGGATTCTGTTCTGGACCAGGTGTTGGGTTTGAGGTAATTTTTATTCATATTTAGGTTGCTTGGGCGTGCAGATTTACTGCAGTTGGAACGTGGTACAGGATACCACGTTTCAACTGCCCACCCTGTAGACGAGGAGTCACCAGGCCGAGCATGTCTCTCATTCCGCCTTTCAGTGCAACCGCTGCGATCCAAACTGGTGTTATACCAATTATTCTCAAACTAGAAAATTGGCATATGCCATAGAGTTATTAGTTTCAGTTTTCCGAAATTGTTCTGATTAACTAATTGTTCGAATTCATAATATGACTGGACGTCCGGATTATTAATTCAAAGACCCATTTAATCTTTTGCAAATAGTCGCTGGATTAGATTCGCCCAATCCCGTATGACTATCATTCTAAAATAGTCCACCTCCATACGGAACCTGATATTCTCACTTAACCAGCTTTACCAGCTTTAACAACCTTCCTGTTTTAAGAAAATTCAATATCCAAGTGCTGAAATCATTGAATGGGTGATAAGGTATGTCCCCCTTCATCGGGTTTCATAATTGATTCATAGTTACCCTAAAACTTCCCTTCCCCTACTGAGCGTATCCCAAGTCCAGGCTTACTGAGTCTACTTAAGCATGTAGGGTAGTGGATTTTCATCCTAATTAAGCCTAAACTAACAGGTACCTGAATGTGCAGCTAACCATTTTATTTATTGAATCTATGTAACTATACTAATGGTTGGATCAGTAACCAAGTAAATGAGGTCCGTTAAATTGGGACTGGAATAAGATGATTTATTTTGAGGTACTGTCTTCCCCATAGGCTCACCAGACGAGTATGTTTCTTTCTCGGGGCTTAACACTGCCCGAGTTAAGAAAAAAAAATTAGACAGGTTGCGCCCCTCTGTTTCGAGCTCACGTCTCCACATTAGCGTTGGTGGAATTTTGGGCAGTAGTTGAATTTGTGCTCCATGGAGCCACACTTAGCACAGAGCTTACTAAATGCGGGGTCCTCTCTGAGTCGCTGCCGGAATCGGCGGACCAACTCTGCTTCCTTAACCTAGGCCCTGATTGTCCCCACGTCCGATTTTCCTCTGGCTCTGCTCGTAGATGGGCGGTTGAGGCCCCTTTGGCTCAGTTGAATAGCCCCCGAGCCATTCCCATTGCCATTTTCTTCAGGGATACGAGGGGCACTTCCTGTGCCTCATCTTCCTCAGAACGCCCCCAGAGTACAGTTCCTTGGTCCTCGAGACTACCAGGACCACATGCTCCCACACGCGACTGGAGAAGAGCCATTTCCGTTCGGTCCGGATGACTCCTCGACCATAGTTGACTTCTGATCCTTACTTATCGAAATTACATCCCGCAAGCCCCTATGGTCCTACTTGATCCTTATTTAAGTATCCTTAGTAAGAGTAGGAATGGTTCAGAAGTTTCTTACGGCTCGGACCCTAATCGTTGTCCTGATCGGCCGGACGATTACGAGTAGGTTCGGCGACCCAAAACATTTCGTACTCCGGTTCCCCTTCTGCAGTCGGTTCCTGTTCCCCATCCAAGTCACGAATCTCGAGAAGTTCCCGGTCTAAAGCTGCCGCCTCCTCCGGCGTAAGTTCCTATCCTCAGGTTGATCGGGCTCCACGTATTGGAACAACTTAGAAACATGATATCCCCCCTTTAGGCCACCTTTTCGGGATGCCAGTTCATAAACTCCGAGTGAGCAAACCTTTACGACCACGTGCGGCCCTTCGAATGGCTTTAGCAGCTTGCTCGAGACGTTCTGATTCTTCCGGGGCTAGAAGTGCGCTGGCTTCTCTACTAAGTCTCCTATTTTTAAGGTAACGTCCCAGCGACCTCGATTATAGTATTCAAGCCTCAACATTCTCGTTTGCCCAACCTTCAACGTCAGGTGGGGCAACTCTGCCTCCACCTCAACGGTGCATCGAAGCAGGTTTCTGAAGCTGGGCTCCCGTCCCATATTTAAAAATTCTGGAGTACACGTGGTGGTACTGTGCACGGACGTGTTGTACGCAAACATGAAATCCTTTATATGTACGTCCAATTCCCTGTGATATTGCTACACTCACGAGACTATCATGGTCTTAAGGACTCGGTTAATCCTCTCGACCGGATTCGCCTGGGCGTGGTACAATAGGCTGAACGAGCGGTGAATATTATATTCCCTAGTAATGTCGTCCAATATAATGTTAGCGGATTCCGTACCCTAATCCGAATGAAGCACTTCCGGCGTTCCCCATCTAATGATGATTGAATCTTCCAAGGTATCCTTGGTTTTCGTTGCAGTGGTTTTTCTCAGAGAAGCAACCTCTATCCATTTTGTGAATCGATCGTGGTATACAACCAGATACTCATGACCTTTCTTACTTTTTGGAAATATGCCCATCACGTCCATGGCAACCACAGCCCTCGGCTTTTGAATTAAACGATGGCCCATTAAACCTTTCAGGTCTGACTGGTACGACTTAGTCAACTGACAGGTTTCACACCTATTGATGCAGATGCTAATACCCTTACACATACCCCGCCAATAATAGCGTAATATTGCTCTGTGGAAAGTCTTCTCTATGCCCATGTGGCCGGATTCAGGATTCTCATGCACTTCCCTCATTACGTCAATGATCAGGTCCTGCTGCACGACCAGTTTCCAGGAGTCAAGATTATCCAGGATGTCCTTTAGTAGTGACTTATTCTTCTACCGATACAGCCTACCGTTAACCACTTTCCTGCGGCATCTCTCGTACCGGTCGTCTTCCATTGGCTCCATCATGGCGAATTTCAGGTCATCCTCTTCCTCGTAGAACCGCGAAAGCGCATCCGGAACGTGATGCATCGCCCTTTTCCTATGCACTACTTCGAAGTCATACTCTAAAAGATCGAGCGACCATCTTGCCAACCTGCCAGTAGGATTTCGAAGATTAAAGAGCCATCTCAGGCTATTATGGTTGATGCTGACCATAAAATGATACCCCTCTACGTGGTACCTGAACTTATGTATCGCCCAGATGACAGCTGGACACTCACGCTCCGTGGTAGAGTAGTTACGCTCCGCCTTGGACATAATGCTGCTAGCATAGGCTGTCACTTTTTCTTGACCGCCTTGTTTCTGAGTGACTACCACACCTAGACTAGTATTGTTAGCATTTGTCCAGATAGAGAATGGGACGCTGAAGTCGGGATACGTCAGAATTGGTAATGACATCAAAGCCTGACTTTTCTCAGTCAAGCAAGTCAATGGTTTGAAAATTCTGGCATAGTCTTTAGTGAAACGCCTATACCAAGAAGTTGCTCCAATGTGTCGAGGAACCTGCCTCAATCTAGTCGGTCTACAGATTTCAGGAGAAATTAAAATATGTGTACACATAATTTTGAACATTGAATTCAGAAATCATTCCACACCATCCCAAACATTAAAAAAATTATGTAATGGACTTATGTTCTTGTTTTTCCTTTTTTAATTATTATGTTTAATTTCTGTGATAAAAGTAACTCCTGAATGTATATGTCATTTAAAGCAGAATTTCGAGAAACACGTAAACGTCAGCGAAGGTTTTATGGCAAATTTTCGAAAATTTTAAAATTTCGTACATTTCTTGGATAGCTAAAGAGAAAAGTCAGAAATGAACCTGAAATGGTTTTCTTTAGAGTGGTGCCAGATATGAATTACGGTCAGCGTTTACCACGGACCGAACTGCTCTTGGCTCCCGGACTAGAAGTTTGGAAATGATTTCGCCTTGCTCGTCTTGCTTGCTCTAGCTACGCATTCTCACAGCCCCTGTTCGAATTTGACAAGAACCAGCTCTCTGGTAACCACGACCTCTTGCTCTCCGCTCGCCACAGGAATCCCTGTAGACCCTTCTGTTTCTTGTAGTCCAAAGCCTGGAACCATTTGGTTCACCATAATATTAGGTTTATAGCTTAATTTTTACCTTTTTTCCACAAGAATATTTCATATGATAAAATATATAAATATCAGATCAATCCTCGAAATATTTTCAATTTTTTTCGATGAGCTTGCGCCACCTATCAGGTATACATACGGATGCCATCGCCAAAGAAACTGGAGTATTCGAGCCGATGAAGTCGTCGATGAGTTTACGAACATTGTCTAGAGTTTGGGATCGCCTATCTATCAAAGTTTGTTGCATTGACTGGAACGGGTAATAATCGAATGGGGCCGAGTCTGGTGAATATGCCGCGTGCTGGAGAACTTCGCAACCCAAGTACGAAATTTTTTGCTAAGTCGCTCGAGAAATATAAGGGCGACGTTTTCATGGAGCAGCATAACTTTTCGTCTTCCTTGCGCAGCAAAGAAAAATGTCAAACCAATAAGTTAAATGCGCAAAAAACAAATTTGCATGTAAATCAAAATGTAATTTTAGTATTACATTTTGTCGTAAATAGCGAGTAAACGTGCGTTGAAATCTATAAGTGCTCTTTAATTTATCATGTCCTTCTTTATCTGCATTATCATATTTAAAAACAAGATGATATACTTGACCCATCTTGTGCCGAGCATCATAGATAATGCCTAAGGATTATATAGGATGCCTGGATTGTCAATGTGACAAATAGTGTAAGATGGATTAATGGGATCTGTTACAAATAATAGGTCTTTATAATATTTCATATTATTTATGATTGGCAAAAACTCAAATTATAAACAGTTTTTATGCTACGAGGATTGAAAAGTCACTTTGGGTACATATTTTTACCCGTGGAGTGGAATATATCACAGACTTTCTTTCCACCCTCTGCATTGCTCTCGTGAACGTTTCTGCAGAAAAAGAATTGCACGGACAAACAATCCGATGTAATTGCGTTGAAAGTGATGAGCGCTAAGCGTCTAGGCAACGCGCAAAGCTTTCAAATAATTGCATGTTATCGAGCTTGAAACGCGAAATCGCTTTCTATTATTAAGAGGCGTTTGGTTGTCTGAATCGGTGATAAAAATAGCTAATTCACAAACGCATGACAAACGCTGCTATCTTTTCAAAGATTGCATCCCCAGTTTGTTGTGAAGCGCTAAAGTTGAATGTCCAGATAAAACGATCGATAACCAGCCTTGCAATTTGGCACTGATCAACCAGTTTGTGTCAAGCACTCTAAAGCACCTTTTGCAGAATTCTCCTTTTGTGCCAACGTTTCCATCCAACCTTCAACGACAAGCGTTTAATAAAAGCACTCAGACGTCAAAATAAACTCCCACAGTTGCTTCTTGGTTCTGATTCGCCAGTTTTAAGCTGCCTAAAACACCTTATAATAAATGCTTACCTCGTTCTAACTGTCCCAATTTAACTTCAACGTATTGGAACGAGACAAGCATTCATTATAAAGTGTTTTAGACTGCTTGGCTCAAACTGGAGAATCAAAGCCAAACAGCAACGCTGGAAGCTTATTATGTTGTCTGAGTGCTTTTCTTGAACGCTTAGCGTTGAAGGTAGGATGGAAGCATTGGCACGAAAGGAGAATTCTGTAAAAGTTATTTTAGAGTGCTTGACATAAACTGGTTGATCAGTGCCCAATTGCAACGCTGAGCTATATAAACGCTTTGCACGTTGCCTAAATGCTTTGCGCGTTGCCTAGAAGCTTGGCACGTTGCCTGAACACTTAGCAATCATTATTTACAACGCGATTACATCGCATTGTTCGTCCGTGCAATTCTTCTTCTGCATAAACTTAAACGAGAGCAATGCAAAGGGTGGAAGAAAGTCTCTGATATATTCCACTCAACACGGAAAAATATGTACCCAAATATAATTTTTAAATAGTCGTAGCGTAAAAACTTTTCATAATTTGAGTTTTTGCCATGAGTATTTTCTGATCAGGAGAGCATAAACTAAAAAGTTTTAAAAACTTTGTGAATTCCACCGGGACCTTTTCTACCATGTATTATGTGCGGGGTTCTTTCGTAAATTCTTTTATAATTTCTCAAATTTATAGAACTTTTTTGATCGTTAAAACCGTGTTTTCGAGTTTACTTGAAAACGGAAGAAGCTGAGGCATTTCATGTAGACGTAAAATTCGAAATTAAATGTCTTGTAAGAATACGTCCAAGGACCAACGCGATTCAACAAAAACAATCTATTGGCGGTTGTGAAATAAAATTTTCATTTTTTTTCTGAATCACAATTATTTTCTCTAAGTTCAGACAACTAATATGTACTTACTTTCATGATTATGATTTTGATCAAAAATGGCTACTGCTTGCATCTGCCTGTACACCTCGAGCAATCGGCTGCGCTGTTGTGATCTTGAGTTTGTTCGTTCTAGAGCTCTTGAGTTTGTTCGTTGTAGAGCTGAAGCTGTAAAATATAATATAAGGTGTTTTTTCCAAGAATTTTTTTTTCAAACGTTACAAATTTGCTATTGGTCCAAACTAAAGATAGCTCAAATATAATTCCAAAGTGAGTAATGATTGAGCGAGGTACGAAATTTCGATGAAGTAAATATATTTTGAGAAACGACACCCTGAATTATGTATTTTTAGAGTGTTGTGTTATTTTGACTTCGTATTGCTTATGGTCATAGTTGAAAATATAGGATTTTTGCTAAAGAAACCACGTGGTTCATGGAAGGCCTCTCAGGTGGTGTAGTTCAATAAAAATTTGCACTATTTTGCGCTTTCACATATGCTACTGCGGAATTTTGAAATTGAAAATTGAATACCTTAAGCGTAAATATTGAAATAACATGAAAGGGCAACAACTCAGGACAGATAATAAATTAATTTCTGAATTTTAAAAACTATTTATTGAAAGCAAATTTTTTCCGAAATTTTGTATAAAAATTCATAGTGCGTAAAAATTCAACCGAAGAAGACTCACTGAGGAATTTCACGAAACGTTCATCTTGCGCTCTATTATCTTATGTAACTTCATGAATATGTTCCTTATGTCTTTTGAACTTTCTGCAAACGGGTGAAGGACAACTTTGCACATAGCAACTTTGCATGTGCCCAACTGTGCACGTCGATGGCCGGACGGAGAACTGTGCACGTCCATCTGTGCACGTCGAAGACCACAGGAGCCTATCTGTGCACGTCGAAATTTCGCCGTGTACAGTTGTCACTTGGACAACTGTGCACGTAGAAATTTAGATGTGCACAGTTGTCACTTGGACAACTGTGCACGTGCACAGGTGGTACTTGGACAACTGTGCACGTCGACATTTAGGCGCGCACAGATGACACTTTCCTAACTGTGCACGTGCACAGATGTCAGTTGCACAACTGTGCGCGTGCACAGATGTCAGTTGCACAACTGTGCACGTGCACAGATGTTCCTTGCCCAAATGTGCACGTGCACAGATGGCACTTAAGTAATTCAGAGAGTTCAAGTAATTCAGAGAATTCAAAGAATTCAGAAAATTCGAAGAATTCACAGAATTCAAGGAATTCATAGAATTCAAGGCATTCAGCTAATTCAAGGAATTCACCGAACTCAAAGAATGCAGAGAATTCGACGAATTAAACGAATTTAGATAATTCAGTGAATTCAGAGAATTCAAGGAATCCAGAGAATTCAAGGAATCGAGAGAATTCAAGGAATTTGGAGAGTTCAAGAATTCAGAGAATTCAAAGAATTCAGAAAATTCAAAGAATTCTGAAAAATCCGAAATTTCGAAGAATTCAGTCACGAAGAGTTCGAAGATTTCAGCCACATTACGCCTGCTTCACGTGCGTGCAATGGCGCGTTTTTAAGGGGGTCGAACAAGAAGAGATATTTGTATATCTTTAATAATAATTTGAAAGGAATAATTTCATCAAAATAATATTTCAAATATTTTTAAACTAACTTTAAGAAAGTTAATACGCTCCATTCCACAAGGATTGAATAATTTTAACTGTTAAAAATTTATTATACATAGATACAAAGGATCACCCTCGTATAAACCATTACGTAAGGACATAAACGTGCACAGTTGGACAAGGAGCATCTGTGCACGTGCGCAGTTAGGAAATTGTCATCTGTGCACGTTGAAGCGCACAGGAGTCCATCTGTGCACGTCTAAATTTCGACGTGTTCAGTTGTCCAAGTACCATCTGTGCATGCGCACAGTTGTCCAAGTGACAACTGTGCACGTGCACACATAGTACTTTGACAACTGTGCACGTCGAAATTTCCACGTGCACAGTTGTCCGTCTGACCAACGACGTGCACAGTTGTCCGTCTGGCCATCGACGTGCACAGTTGGGCACGTGCAAAGTTGCTACGTGCAAAGTTGACCCCATCTCTCTGCAAACACGGTTGATCCTACGGAAGCTACACTTTTAGAATTTGCATAGGCTAATCTAGTATCTTTGTAGTATTCAGTTTTAGCATTTTTTTAAACAAATATCCGCGATACTGAATCCGCCACATTGAATTAGTAACTCTCGACGCCAAATTCGACATCAGAGACACTGAAAACCCCTGTGTACCAAGCTTCAGAAAAAAATGAAAAAGTTCAACAACTTTGACCGCAATAGCGGATCCGTCATTTTGATTTGATAATTTTTGATATTAAGTTTAAAATCGTTGACACCAAAACTACCCATATTCCAATTTTTCAGACAAACGCATGCAAATTTATGAATTTTGGCGGCGATGTGGGATCCAGCATTTGAATTTGTAACTTTTGATATCAAATTCCAAATTAGCTATTTCAAAAACCCCTTCGTGCCAAGTTTGATGAAGATGCAATAAAAAATCGATCTTTCGCCACTTTTATTGGACTTTGGCCAACTGTGTGGCCACTAGAACAGTGTTCCAGTTCTTTTAAGTGACTTTTAAATCTACGTAGAATAAGCGCCTATGAGAAATGTAGGTCATGCACTGTATTTTTAAAAACAACCTGCAGAAACTTTCATTGCTGGAGGCCCAACAAAGCTTCGGAATCAAACTATCAAAAGTTACCGGAAACTACCATAAATGTCTCAAATTCTCGCAAATTTTACATATAAATTTCATGGGTTTCCACAAACTTCTATAAATTATTATAAATGTCTAAAACTCAAAGAAATGTGTGTTTTAAAAACGGGATTATCAGATTTATTTTGAAAACGGAGAAAGCCACAATATTTTTGTCTGGATAAAACAGATACGCAATGAATTTTCCTATCAGATAATGAACTTTTTGATTTAAACTTCAAATCTGGTTTCGTAGGTCTCTAGGAGCCAACGCCGTTCAGCGAGAACAATTTATTTGCGGTTTAGTAAGAAAATTTGGATTTTTTCCTGAGTACCAACAATTTTTTGTTACTTTAAGAAATTTTAATATACTAACGTTGAGATCTAGAATGTGAAGCACTACTGCTAGAACTTGAATCTAGATGTTGGGGATGGTCCGACCACGGTGTCATATCGGTCGCAACTATCACATTAGGACCAATCCGTAGCAGATTTGGAGTTTGCATATCAACACCTGCATCTGTAAGATATAAGATAGAGATTTTTTTTAAATAAATTTTTCAACGAACCCCAAAAATTTGAAATCGGCGATCTCAAAACCCCCCACATGCCACACACAGAAATAGGTACAAATATGGACAACATGATATTTTAGAAGATTTCAGAAGTAGTTCATTTAAATGTACTGATATTTTGCAGATTTTATCCTACATCCAGTAAAATGTACAAGTACATGGGAAACGCCAAGTTCAGTATATTTTACTGGAGGCTAAGTAAAATTCACAGAAAATCAGTAGATTCAATTGAAATTCTTGTAAGATCTTCTGAAAAGTCCTGTCGTCGGAATTTGTACTGATCGTGTTGTAAATAATAAGGATCCTTTTTCTTCGTGAAAGTTTCAGACAAAAGTTTGCAAATAACAATTTTTGCTGTTGTATTGGATCCACCATTTGAATTTGTAGCTTTTGATATCAAATTCGAATTCAGCGACTCCAGAAACCACCCTTGTACCAAGTTTGATGCATCTGCGACGAGAAATCAAATTTTTGCTACTTTTATTGGATTTTGACACACTGTGCGCCCGCTAGCAGTGTTCCAGTAGGGTTTTTTGGCTTTAAATATGCGCCTGAATATTATTCTTAAAAGTATTTTTGAGTGGCTCTTAAATCTACGCGGAAAAACCGCCCACGAGAAATTTTGGACATGCACTGTACTTTTTACAATCGCCCTGCTGAAAGTTGAGTAGCTGGAGGGCCAGTAAACCTTAAGAAGTCTAAAAATTTAAAATATTTCCAGGATTTTTATTATTTTCAAAAAAGGGAGAAGGAGAGAACAAATCTGGAGTGTCATCAGTTATAACTGATTTAGATTTATCATTGAAAAAAGTTGTGAGTTTTGGAAGCTTGCTTTCGAATTCTTCTTTTTTTTTTCTTTTTGATGCACCATTTTAATACTTTATCGACATATTTTTTGTTGAAAAGCGTTTGAAAACCACCCCTGCGGACTTGTCGGAAACTCCATCAAAACTTGTTTCAATTTAAATCTCTAATTTTTGGCGAAAATTAAAGTTTAAAACGTAATGAAATTCTTCGCTGATGCGTGTACTTCAAGTGTCGGAATCGTACTCAGGTTAGTGGGTTTGATACTTTGATGAAGAATATACCGAAACTCTCACGACAGAGCAAGCTCTCGCCTTGGTACTCGCAGAAATATGATCCTAATATTTAGACTAAAGTGTTGATATGAACTGTGATGTATCAGTATCGAAACATTATAGTTACAAGAAGCAGTTCAGCAAAAGTGAAAACAATTCGTAAAATGATTCTAGATTTTCAGGATCAGCATAAGTAGTGTAAAAAAATATTAGAAGTATTAGCAAGTTATCTCGATAGAGAATTAAATTAATTTCTAAATTTTGATACCACCATTTTTTTTTTTTTTCTTGAGGAAGAATTTGTAGGCCCTTTCAAAAGCTTACAGCCACTTCCTAAATCCAGCCATGCGAAACGAAGTTATTATTTCAATAATAAAACTTGAATTCTAGATAAATCGAAAAATCTATAACACCTCCTCATTACAATTTAAGAATTTGTAATCATTATTATTCATGACTGAATAATAATTTCTAATAATTCAATTATTTTTTCATATTCTTTTACGATGAACGGCGTTCTCTCAAATTACAGCAGGTCTGTTTCTGAGGTCCGTAATTCGAAAAGAGCCATAACTGCCGGTTTAGGTGTTTCTTCGAATCTCAGCATCCCAATTTTACACCGTTAACTGCATTTCCAATGTAATTAATTAACAATTTTAAAAAAATTTTGGCATGTATCTGCGATACAGTCGAATAAAGATTCGAACAGTTTTTGTCGATTCCTAAAATTTACAAAAAATTTGTTTTTTTTTTTAAACAGGGTTTTCGGGATTACTTTGAAAATGGGGAAGGCTACAATATTTTTGTTTGATGAAAAAATATGCGCATTGAATCCCTTGTAAGAATATGTACATTTGTAAGTTGATATTCGAAATCGGTTTCAAATGTTCCCAGGGGTCGACGCCGTTCAGCACGAACAATAACTTATTGGTTAGTGAAAAAATTATAATATACTAACATGGATGGCTGAAACTTCCATCATGGTCTTGGGCATTCCACGGCCTTATATTACGCATATGTTCCGGGACCACCAAATTATTTGGAGTTATCTGTATTGGAAATAGACCTGGCGGCAGGGCAGCACCTTCATCTGTAAGATATAATGTAGGGATTTTCATTAAAGAACTTTTTCAGCGAAATCCAGAAATTGGAAATGGGCGATACCAAACCCCACACATTGTTTGGACAATCAAGTTCAACCAGTCCTTAACATGGGGTGCTTTGGCCAATCACAGGCATCGCAGAGAAAACATATATCACAACAACATTACCTGAAACTTCAGTTTCAGGTCAGCCCTGAAGAATTAACTGCAACGTTCACGAAAAGTCGGCAACATTCATAGTTTCGAACACGATTGAAACCGGAAAAAATTTTAAATTTTAAATTTAAATTTATTACAATGAATCATCGTGAAAGTATTAAATCTATTATTAATTTCTTAATTGAATCAGTTTCTTAAGTATGTAGATTAATTTCACAATAAGATTAAATATCGATCAATTTTAATATATTTTATCCGGCCTATATACTAAAAAATCATCATTTCGAAATATTGACCCGCAAGTCGTTTATGATGATTAATACGTAATCCTAAAAGTACATGATTTGTTTCTAAGAGTGCCATTTATTTAGCTGTGATAATTTACAGTTAAGGAGAAATAAAAGTTATAAAAACTTTATTAGCATATAAAAACTGTATTAAAATATATATAATGTATGTATGTATGGCTACGTTTCACAGTCTTCTGTGTTCCAATAAATTAATGTAAGCAAAAAAATTCGTTCCAATTCATTCGTAATTCATTTTTGAATTTAAAGAAAATATATATTTAGTTTGAACTAACCTATTATTTTGTTTTAACCAAAAGGGTTATTCCATTTAAAAAAATATAAAGGTAAAATAAAAAATGATATTTATTTAATTTAAAGAAATTTTTCATTTGAATCAATGAAATATTTGGGCAGATAATATTTTGAATGGTTTAGAACTTCGATGTACACACGAAATTCGCCTTATCGATGCCTACAAACTGAAGAAAAAACTGAAAATTGCCTATTGTTTAATAATATTCAATTGCAAATTGAGATAGATCGGTAATCCCATTTCTTCAGTTTCGCCGACAAAAAGTATGGAGCTTATTATTAAAAATAATGATCCGTTGAAAAAAAAAACACAGCAAATGGAAAAAAGTTCTGTCTTGTAATTTTCTACAAGGCTATATTTGAAAAAAAATGTTGTGACTTTTAGGATTTTTTTTTTTGCGTCACTTTATCTCGATTGTGAGGCAAGGAATACAAAGCCGAGCGTCCCGTCCGTTATTGCATCCTGGCCCTCAATTTATTGGCGGTTAAGAAATATAATTTGTATTTTTTTTCTAAGTTTCAACAATTTTTGGTTCGTTAAAAAATTATAATATACTAACATTGAATACTAGGACTTACTTGCAGCACTACTGCTAGAACCTGAAGATCTTGTAGATGGGTTGTCGGCATGTTGTCGTCTTGAAGACAACTGCCGTGTTGTTTCTGGACCTCGACGCGATGTATCGTCACTTCCATCTGTAAGATATAATATAGGGATTTTTATTAAAGAATTTTTACGAAGAACCTCAAAAATTTGTATATTGGTCGAAAATAAAGATAGCCCAAATGTAGTCCCAAAGTCAGTTAATATTAACAAAACAAGGATCAAAATTTCGATAAAGTCAATATATTTTGAGAATCTCGACACCCTAACTCATGTATTTTTGGAGTATTATTTTACTTTGACTCCTTATTGCTCATTGATAAATCTGCAAACATAAAACATTGTACGTTGATCGGAGATTGGATTTTATGAAAAGTGAATATATTAAATGATAAAGGTTGAAAATAGAGTCGCTGCACCAGTTATAGCCACATCAAGATATTTTCCAACTTTGAGTGCTTATAATTAGTTATCTATTACGTTTCAAAAAATAGTAGCTGGTTTAATATATTTCTTAAAAAAAACTGGTGAATTTCCCCCAAGATTTGATGGGGATAATGCCCTATGCTATTGTGTAATAATTACTGAAATTTCGGGGATTTTCCCGGCCTTTATGAAGGGGAAATTTCCTAGAATTTATGGAATATCACTCAAAACTTTGTGAATAGTGATACTGATTGGGAAACCTCGCTAAACTGTTTTAAATATTAACCAAAAACTTGAGGATTTTCTCCAAAGATTTTATTGGAAAGATTCCCTACCCTATTGGGTAATAGCTTAAAATTCCTGGAGTGTTTCAAAATTTGTGGAATACTGATGAAAAAAGCAAGAGTGAGCTCGAACATAGCAATGGAAGAGCCTCACCCTGAAGGAACCACCTTCTTGATCACGGTTGTCTCTTCGCCGGGTAAGTATGCTTTGCTTCGCGTTGACTGCTTTCTTAAACACTCGACACATCACTTATGTTGCGAGAGAGGCGATACGTCGCGCCCTGGCGGATTTTTTCCTAAACTACCAGCTCAGAGTGGCAAGGAATTGTATCGTGGTGCATAGTATAATACTAGTATACTAATCTTAACTAATAATTTGAAATTTTTTTGTTTCCCGTATCAACTACCTGAAGAGTTAGACTTTATTTCCATATTTCAAACGTTTCAGCTTAATTTGAAAAAGAGCATCTATATGAATTTAGAGTTTGCTGACTCCCTGCGGGCATCTTTGACCTGAATCTTCATGTATTTTTTCCAGATGTGGATTTTCCTTAAATTATATATAAGGGTATAATCATTTATAAATGTTTTAAGAAATTCGTAATTTTCTGAAAAATACTATGAAAATTCAAGATTACGTCTTTTTTGTAGATTTTGATCATTTTTTCTTTGTTGAAAAAGTTGATTTTTCATAGAAAATCATCAACTTAATAATTATTCATTAAAAATCGACAAAATGTGATGCTTTCTATGCCGAACTGTTAAAAATGTACAATTTTCTATAATATGCTATGGAAATGACGGAAAGAAATCTTTAAGATATTTATAAGATTAATAAATCTTTCCTCCAAGAAAATGTGTAAAATTATTAAAAATATTGGACTAGCTTATCAAACATTTCAGGGAAAAATATCTTCCTAAACATGCGGTGTTACTTGAGAATTTTTAGAAAATTTACCTAATCTATGTGGAAAATCAAACAATATTTTTGGAACGCTTCGCTAAATTCAGTAGGAATCATTCATTTCCCAAGTTGTAGGGAATATTCTCAAACTTTTCTAGAAATTACCATAAGTTTCGGGAAATTTTCCTGAAAATTGTAGGTATTATCTAATTTCCTAATTTTTAGGAAATTTTCCCCAATTTTTTAGTGAATCATAAGAACTTTTAGGAAAATTTCTCCAATTCTTGGGGAAAATGGTTTTCCCCAACGAAAATGTGGATTTTTCCCTACTAAAAAGTGGGGGAAATTCCCGAAATTTTTTACAGTGTTGCACCAGTTTTGCCATAAGAATAATCTGAAAGGTGAGAAATTATAATTTGGAAATTAAAGGGTCTGACAGCATAGAGTCAATCCATATTAAATACGAAGAAAACAATACAAACTCTCAAAAATATTTATCATTTTCAAACAACTTTTACAACTTAACATTAAAATACTGCATTTTTCGAATGAAATTAGTAGAATAATCTTTTAAAGCTAATAATTAAATTGATTTTGAGATACTTATTTTTTTCTTAATGTTTTTTATACATAACTTAGCTTCTCTGGCTTTCTTTTTTCTGTATAATTATATAGATTTTAGGAATGTGAACAATTTTGAATCATGAACTACATATTCATATTTTGCGTCATTTTTGAGAAAAGTGAGAGTTTTACTTCAAAAAATATAAAGAAATCGTTTTTCTCAAAAACGCGTAGTACGATTTTTTTCTTTCTTGCCTTAAAATAACAGAGGGGCATCTAACAAACATGTAAAAAAGAGAAAATGGATGTGCAAGAACTTCCGAGTTAAGTACAGACGTATAGTCGTACGTCCTCATCTTTCAAGAGCAGATACTTGAAGTTTTGGACTATTTTTTAATACATTTACATATTTTAACAAACTAATTTTTTGTTCTAATTACATAATTCCTATTAGATTTTTTAACCGAAATTGTAGGGAGACGCATTCAGAGAGAAAAACACAGCTAATATATTTGAGAGTAAGAATATAATTAGTCAAACAATACAACGAACGTAACACAATTAACTGTATGAAGCTCAACGCATTCGCTTAAGGAAAAGCATATAAACTCAACACTCCCACTCTTTGAATAGCTTCGCAGCACTTAAGTCCGACAGGATCACGCAGGATTATGAATCTGTCCGTAGATATAGGTTTAGTTAGAAAATCAACAAGCTGTGATTCTAAAATTATTGTTGTGATTTTTGAAAAAACGAATCGCACTTTGATCATTATCCATGTGGACCATAGTAGGATGATCATGTCCACATCTGTAAGGGAAATTTTAAATCGAATTTAAATGGATGTAGTTGAGTGAGTTTTGAATGACAACTTGTGTCGAATGAAATTCCTTTACAAGCATCAAATGGCAAATTAGTAAAATGTATGCTTAATAATATGCGTTTGCGAATTATGAGCCAATAAGCGATCGAGTTTTCTCATGTAGAGCGAAAAGGCGCGGAATCGCGGAAAAGCGCGGGCCAAGTCGTGAAATTGTAGGGTGAGACGCAAGCTTTAGGTCAGAACGCAATCAGACGTTGCTATAAGCACATACTCATTTACACTATTAATTTTTGTTTTTACGCCGTATGGCGATAGTTCAACTTAATAAAAAAATCAGTGAAGTGAACGACGCCAGGTAAGAATCTAAAAGTGATTAAGTGCAGACGTTTTTGGAATTTTATTTATTAAAAAGATTTATATTCATTTCCATAAACTTTTACAGCGGCGTATTTTACGACCGTACTCTTGTACTAATTTTGCATCAATCAAGACTTGATAATGGCTTGAAAAAAGATGCCTCAATTTGACTTTTTTGGGATTGAAGGATTCTTAAATTTCGAAAATTTCTGCTTGGCCCACATCGCTCTTTTAACCATCAACTCTACACCGACAACCAGATTCCTTTCGATTAAAAGGATCATCTACAAAAATGGTATGGCAAAATTTGTCTGCCTTTTATTTTTGGTAATAGTGATTTAAATGTATTCATTTTATGACTCTTCTTATTATGTCCGTTTATGAGTGTGAGAATGTGTGCCGTGAGTGCGACGCAAATTTAGTAGCCAGATTTGCATATGTTGTAATTTTATAACTACACTTCGTTTACGATTATTGAAATAGAACAAGAATTTATTGAACAAAATTCTAAGATATTTTAATTTTCATTGAATATTTACAATCAATTTTCAATATGTGCTGAATTTAAAATTATTCGGTTACACATCCGATGTCATTTAAAAATTTTTCACAATATAATATAATAATGTTTCACAATATGCAAACATACCCTGTTGTTGATCTCCGGGTGTCAACATCTCCAGCAAAGTCGGAATCTGATTAACCTAACTCTTAAGGGCTCCGACTGTTAGAGTAAAGTATGCCAAAATCAGTAGTGTCTCTTAGATATCGAAAAATATGCTTGACTGCTTGCCAATGACTCTCTTTGTAACAGTTTAGGTATCGACTTACAGAGCTTACCGCAAAAGAGATATCGAGACGACTAACCATAGCCAAAAACATCGGTAATCCTACTGCTTGCCTACAGGGAATTTCTAAGTTTGTGGTGTTACATTTGTCTCCCAGTTGTAAAGTAACATGTGGACCAGAAAAAACACTGATTGATTTTGCTTCTTTCATATTAAAACGAGACAGGATTCTTTTTGTGTATGCCTCTTGATAGATGAATATACTCTTTTCACCTCGATTTCTTTGTTTCTGAATTTCTACATACATTTCTGAACTACCGAGCGTAACTTTAAAAGAGCTTTGTTGAGCTTTGATTACAGTGTCGAGAGCTTTTTCCGATTTCGCCAAGATTAAACCGTCGTCTACATATAACGGAATGTACACTTCTGTTCCACAAATAGACTCACGATACAATTTCCCATGCACTATTTCCCTCCAGTGATGTAAGTTCCTCGGAAATAGTATTTTTCCAGGCTTCGCTGTATGCTACATTTACTGCTTCTTCATACGTCGTAGTTTCGAGATATTTAACGATATTTGCTTCGTATCTATCAGGTCGTCGGATCTCAGTACGGTCACGAAGTTGATAAGGTGAATTTTCAAACTGGCGATGTTCATCTCTCAACTCTGGATTCTGGATGGCTGCGTTATCTTCCGCGTTGAGAGACATACCAACTGGATTCTGATGTGTGTTCTCTTTTAGAGATGGAACTAAATTTTTTCCTCCGACTGGATTGTTGTTTGTTGATATTTCCGGCTCAAATGTCTCAGGATAACTTGGTTCTGAGGAATAATGTGCCGTTTCGTTGACTATTACATCTCTGCTGACAATAAGTCGAAGAGTCTTTGTGTTGAATAAACGATAATTTCTGGACTCTCCTTCATATCCAAGTAAAAGAAATTTTTCCTCCTCTCTGTCTAGTTTCTTTCGATTAATTTTAGGAATATGAACATATGCTTCTCAACCAAAAGCTCTAACGTGGGGAAGGTCATGTTTTTTCCCCATTCAGATTTCATATGGAGTTGAGTCATGTGCCAGGAAAATCTCATATCTATTCTTTAAAAATCCACTGAGATATTCACATTTGGAAAAAGTACGGGACGTCTGCCCGCGCAGGCTGAACTTCGAAAATGCTGCCTGACATACAGAGCAGTCCTCGCGACGCATTAGCTAACAGCGCGGGCAGACGTCGAGTACTTTTTCCAAATGTTAATATCTCAGTGAAATTTTAACGAATAGATATGAGACTTTCCAAAAAACTTAATTCAACATTGCTGAACAAATCTCTCACCGGAAGTTGTTTGAAAGTCGAAGATAACTAGATAATTTTTACTGACGTAACCAGGAAACCACAATTATCGTTTAACCTCACTTTGCAATTACAAATTATTGAACAATAAGCGATTGTTAACCTTTCCATGATTTTCTAGGCATCGCTAGGATATTTTGAATATGTCCTGCAAGTATGAACTCATTTCAATAATATTTGGTCAAGTTAGAGCGATTTAAGTTTTAAAACTTAATTAAATTAGCGAGAAACTTTTTTTCAATATTGTGTTTTTATTATTGAAAATAAACGTTTGGCGACAAAAATTCTAATGGAAAAAAGTTTCATTTCCTTATTCTCTACAATAATGCATTTTCAAAAAATTTATTTTTTTATTTTGAAAATTTTCATTTTTTCAGACGATCGGACAATACTTTTACGCTTTTTCGAACGTCCAGCTGGTTCTTGCATTCGGCGGCTCAATTTATACGTCCAGCAAGAACGGTTATCGAAGTTATTAAAAGTTACCGGTTAATTAACATAAAAATCTCAATCTAAAAAAATTGCTATGTATTTTATATATTTCCACCAATTTCAGAAGTTCCCAAAAATTTCCACAAATACCACGAATTATACTTCCCGCCTCGTTTCTCGAGATTACTGTTGTAGTACCGCTACTTTCAGCTTGTTGTCACAATCTTTAGAGCCAAAAATTTCCTGGAGTTCCCTTACTATGTTCACCTCCATAGATCTCATTCGTTTTTTTGTGTTTGCTGTCGCAACATATAAGAGCCACGCGGAAATCGTTTTTTATTCTAAATAATCGATTTAAAGTGTTTAAAATGGGCAATTCTAAAAAACTTAAGCGTTCCTCCCATGCAGAAGAAGAAATTCGCGAACTAGAGCGAGATCTTAAACGTTTGAAAAGAAAAATGAAGCGTACACGCAAACGCTCTGAAAGTTCAAGTACGACTTCCCGAAGCATTTCACGTAGTCCCTCAAGGGAATATCGGTCCGCTTCTCGAAAAAGCTCATATGAGCCTGAAGCTTTAGATGAGCTTTCGTCATCTTCCGAAAACGTTAAGTCTCTCTTTATAACATACACGGCTAGGCTCATTCATAAGGTGAGAGAATGCCGATGTCACATAGACGGCAAAGGCTCATTCACAAGATGAGAGAGGCCGATCTAATAATGGATAAGCTTGTATACAGGTACAAGAGTAATCCATTTCCTTTTTTCTAGAAGTCTCAGACAATAATGTTAGAGACAGAAGTGGCGGTTCAGATGAACACAAGTCGGGCAAGAGGGATAGAGACAACATGGCGGAGAAACATGACGAAACGTCAAAAATCGACGAAAAAAGGTTGGAAGTTTGGGGTACGGATCCTACTACTGCTGACACCGGAGAAGTAAAACTACATGCTGATATCGTGTCAAGGTGGAAATTTTGGCTTACTGTGGGCTTAAAATCTGAGGTTAAATAAGAACTTCTTAAGAAATATCCCAGAAAAGGGAATATTTTATTGGACCCACCCGAAGTCAATCCCGTAATGCTGCTCTCAATGAGCGAACAAGCTATCAAAAGGGATGAACATTTCCAAGACACGCAACGTCTCGCAGGCTCAGCTCTATCAGCTGTAGGATCAGCAATGAATTTGCTTTTAGAAAAATCTGAAGAGCAGTTGGACGTGATGAAACTGTTGGGACTCTTACCAGATGCAGGCCAACTAATAACAGATCTTCATCATACTGAAACCGTAGCAAGACGAGCCTTTATCGACCCGGATTTAGTAAGTCCGTGAAATCTATTTTAGATCAAACAGAAAGAGGAAATTTTCTGTTTGGCGATAATATAACAGAAAAAATCAACGAAGCAAGTTCATTAGAAAAACTAGTGAAAACTATTAAGCCATCAACAGTGCCAAAAAGACGTTAAAATAAAGCGCCAGTTCTTTAAACTTGAAAAGCTCGTCAACGAAGGATCAAGGGTCATCCTGGACAAGCAACAATCAAAAATCTCGGACGAGACATCCAAATATCCGGAAGTCTTATCAACCGCCTCACCAAACTTTTCGAGGACACCAACAGAATCAAACATCAGGGAAATACCGACCATCGACTCGAATGAATCGGAAATAGAGGTACGCTTAGCTGGGAGGTTAAAATACTTCTTTGAGGCTTAGAAGAAGATCACTTCTGATAAATTTGTCCTTAAGTGCGTAAAAGGTTATAAAATTCCGTTTATGCGGAAACCTCAACAAATATATCCGCCTCCACCTCAAAATTGGAAAATGATGTGGTAATTGCCTTAAACGCCGGAATAAAGGAGTTATTAGAAATGAAAGCGATAACTCCTTGCATTTCAGAAAAGGGAGAATTTTTATCACCCTTTTTTCTTGTCACTAAGCCAAATGGATCAAAAAGATTCATTTTTAATTTTAAAAAGCTGAATGTGTTTGTAGAGGTGCCTCATTTTAAGATCGAAGACCTTTGAACAGCTTCTAAATTGGTGACAAAAAATTGTTTCATGAGTCACATCGATTTAAAGAATGCTTATTTTCTTGTGCCAATCGACAAAAAATATAGAAAGTTTTTACGATTTTCTTTTGAAGGCATTCTTTATGAATTTAATTGCCTACCATTTGGTCTCAATATCAGTCCCTATGTTTTTACAAAGATTATGAAACCGGTAGCCAGTTTCTTAAGAAGCAGAGGTCTGACATCAATTGTCTATTTAGATGACTTTTTGTTCATGGGTAGAACTTTTGATGCTTGGTTGGAAAATATTCAAATATCGATCACGTTACTACAATCTCTGGGATTCTTAATAAATTACGAGAAAAGTAATTTAAATCCAAGCATGATTTCTGAATTTTTAGGATTCTATCTAAATTCGAAAACAATGATTGTAGGGTTACCATTACAAAAACGAGAAACTTTGTTATCATGAACAAATTCTTTTTTGAGAAAAAAGTTTTGTACTATAAGAGAGTTTGCTCAATTATTAGGAAACTTAGTATCGAGTTGTCCAGCTGTACCTTACGGAATGAGGTCTGCCAAAAGTTTAGAAACAGCCAAGTATCAAGCTCTGATATTGGCTAATGGAAATTTTGACGACCAAATGTTTTTGTCAACTGCCTTAGATGATGATTTGAATTGGTGGAAGGAAAATTTACCTTCAGCAGAAAGCCCCATAAGACAGTTTTCCTTTCAGAAAGAGATTTTTTCTGATGCTTCCACTTCTGGCTGGGGTGCATTTTATAAAGGCAAATCAGCTCATGGGTTTTGGAATACAGAGGAGCAAAAGTTACATATCAATTCTCTTGACCTTCTAGCAGCCTTTTGGGCTCTTCAAACTTTTGCATCACAATCTTTCGACTGTGAGATCCTCTTACGTATTGATAACACGACTGCAATTGCATACATTAATAAAATGGGGGGGAATTCAATATCCTCATCTAAATTTACTAAGCAAAAAAATTTGGAAATGGTGCGAAAATCGAAAAATTTGGATTTATGCATCCTATATTGCCTCAAAGGACAATATAGAGGCGGATAGAGAATCCAGAGTTAAAAACGTCGATACTGAATGGGAATTGGCAGATTACGCGTTTCAACAGATCTTGAAAAATTTTCCCCGTCCTGAAATAGACCTATTTGCAACAAATCTCAATTCTAAATGTGATTTATTTTGCTCATGGAAAAATGATCCTAACGCTGTAGCAATCGACGCTTTTACAGTTTCATGGAAATATAAAGTTTTTTACGCTTTCCCTCCGTTCTCAATGATATTAAGAACTTTGAGGAAGATTGCAACAGATGAGGCCTATGGAATTGTAATAGTTCCTATGTGGACATCACAGCCTTGGTTCACACTTTTTCAATCTATGCTCATAGGCGAACCTTTGATTTTTCCACCGAAATCAACACTACTTTTGTCTCTTTGCAGAACCCGACAACATCCATTGGCAACTTCTCTTACTCTGGTTGCAGGGCTGCTATCAGGGAAAGTTACGTAGAGAAAAATCTTCCAGAGTCAGCGAGCAACATCTTCTTGGCGTCACTGTCGGAATTCACCATTAAACAATATAACAGCGCTTTAAAAAACTGGTGGGCTTTTTGTAAGAAAAAGGGATTAAATCCTTTTCGTCAGGAGAATAATGCAATTCTAAAATTTCTGACCGAGAGTTTCGATAAGGGTGCATCTTACGGCACATTAAATACGACAAGATCAGCTGGGAACGGGACACCGAGTTCAAACCTTTTCACTCATTGACATTGTTAAGATCAATTTTTCGGCAACAGGAGCTGAAATCAGAATCGATGCCCTTATCAAGACTTCTAAAATAGGAAGCTGCCAACCATGCTTGATTCTACCATTCTTTGAAGATAAACCAGAACTTTGTCTGGCAAGGACACTTCAGCATTATTTGAGTGTTACAAGCAAATTAAGGAAAGATTCAAAAAAGCTGTTTATTTCAAATAAAAAACCTCATAAAGCGGTGGGTTCACAGACGCTTAGTCGGTGGATAAAATCATTTCTTTCGCAATGTGGTATTGACAAGAATTTTACTGCTCACAGCACCAGACATGCTGCTACTTCGATAGCCTTTCAAAATGGGCTAGATTTGAATACAATAAGGAATACAGTAGGCTGGTCTTCAAAATCGTCAGTATTTGAACGTTTCTATAATCGACCGATTACCGCATCAGAGAAAAGTTTTTGTAATGCGGTACTAAGAAATAAAACTTAGTTTTGTACCATTCTTAATGTTATTTTTCAAATAAAATGGTGCATTTCGAAGTTCGATCGTAATTATACGACCGCCTCGTTTCGAAGGGATTACTCCCTCCCCACATCATGTTAAATACCCTCCCCTTTTTGCATTAGACAATTTTCTAACAAAAGCTCTAAAATAATGAGATCTATGGAGGTGAACATAGTAAGGGAACTCCAGGAAATTTTTGGCTCTAAAGATTGTGACAACAAGCTGAAAGTAGCGGTACTACAACAGTAATCCCTTCGAAACGAGGCGGTTGTATAATTACGATCGAACTTCACCTAGGTAAATTCGTTTGATCTTACAATTTTCATACATTTCATCAATTTTCATAAATATCTATAAATTTCAGAAATTATAGCCTGAACTACTGCGTATACGTCCAGCAGAACTTTTATTAAAAGTTACCATTGAATTACTTCAGATTTCCATAAATTTACGCAAACGCTCATAAAATTCCCACAAATTCCTATTCATTATCATAAATTTCGGCAAATTTTGCAAATTCTAATAAATTTCTGCAAATTTCATCAGTTTCCATACATTTTTTTAAATTTACATGAATCTTTTTTTTTAAACCTGTCTTTCGGGTTTATTTCAAAAACTGGGAAAGCCACAACATTTGTATGCAGAGAGAAAAGATGCGTACAGTTGGTTTTTGTATGAGAATATGTGCTTTGTAAGATAAAACTCGGAACTTGTTTTAAAAGTCTCCAGGTGTCAACGCCGTTCAGCGAGAACAATTCATTGTCGGTTAAGAAATATAATTTTTATTTTTTTCAAGTTTTAACAATTGAAGGTAGGAGAAACTACAGGGGGTAAGTGCCACTTTTTTCAAAAATGAGATTTTTGCATTTTCGAATAGTCTTGGTAAAGGCCGTCACTACTGCGTTGAGGAAATGTCGAAATACCAATTTCTTTTTGTTTCATAGCTGTTTGAAAACGGTCGGGGAGGCAACTCCACGGTAGCGGAAATTCTATTGGAGGTAACTCCTGATGGGGCCCGATGGAAATTTCGCCCCTTCTCACCCACCCGGGGGGGGGGGGGGCTACACTCGAAATCTATGGGACTGAGGTTCCATATATTGGTGTTACATGATACTAAAGCGTCGGCAGGTTATCGTGACGGAGAGTTTTCGTCTTCTTCATCGTTCGTTAACGTGGTATTAGTCGAAAACAGCACATCTTTTGTACATTTTGGTATTTCAAAAAATTTTTTATTTTTTTTTTGACATCTCAGAAACGCGTACGGTCTTTCATGACGAAACAAACAGACTGAACAAGAAAAAGAAAAACGATAGAGTTAACTCTTTTAGTTCTTCCGCTGCCCTGGAGTCACCCCCTTCCTAGACTTTGAACATTCGTGGCGCCTTCATTTTTTCATGTAACGGGATGAAATTCACGAAGGACATAGATCTACACTAGATTTACGTAAACAAAAATCGCGCACCCTTTGGACTACATACAACGTATTGCGGACGTTTTTTCGTCGCCCTGTAAAATTTCGGAAATGACACTTACCCCCTTTAGTTTTTCCGCCCTTCAATTGTTTGTTAGTTTGAAAAATTATAATATACTAGAACCTGGAGATCTTGTAGATTGGTCATCGGCATGTTGTCGTCTTAAAGACAACGTCCGTCTTGATTCTGGATGTCGACGCGACTGATCATCACTTCCATCTGTAAGATATGATATATAGATTTTTATTGGACAATTTTTTCGGAGAACCCCAAAAGTTTTTATATTGATCGAAAATAAAGATAACCCAAATGTAGTCCCAAAGTCCATACTGTTTCGTTCATCATTGTGGAGTGAAAGAAATTAAAAAATTTTTTTTCGTTGAAAAATGGTAGAAGTTGGGGGGAAATAGTTGATAACTAAAACAAATCTAGTACAAAAAAAAGCCAAGTGAGGCGCCGAGCACCTACAAGGAAGGGTTTTCGTAGCCTATCATTAAGTCTCAACAGAATCTTAAAACAAAATATTTTTCAAGTTTGAAAAAAACATTTTTTAGTTTGTTGAAAAAAATGTTGGAAAAAAAATTGACGCTTGTGCCCTTTTGTACGACGGACGGACGCACACTCGGCCCAAACTATGAGGGTTACAACCCAAAACTACGAAAACCTAAAAATGGAATTTTCGAAACATTGCAATTCCCAAAATAATAGGACTAAAAGACTTTTTTTATGTACGGAGATTTTTTAGACCCTATTTCATCATGTGACATCATCAATGCAAACTGAACCTGACACGAATTATTTTGATAAAACAAGACTTCACTTTTTGCACGTAAAAACAGGCAAAAATAGCCAAATTTGAGGGGTCACAACTTATGACCTATTACAGGCAGGACATTGTTCCTTTTTTGTAATTACATCAAATTGAGTCTCCCTTCACTCACCTGTGGAACACTTTTCCCTTAAGTAATTGGGTGCAAAGGTACACAGTATTTTTTGAAACGTAGTGATTTTTCGCTGAAAATCCAAATAAGTTTGTCCTCTTTCTTTTTCTTGTTCGACATTTTGCTCTAAAATGCAGTGGGAATGATCCATCCACACAAATGTAACTTTTGGAACTGTTAAAAAAAAAAAGTTCGGCAATAGATCTGTTCTATCATGTTTGATATGGCAAAAGGTACCCCGTAACGAAACTTTCTTATTAAAAATATTGGATGTGGGAATTTATCGGTAACTTCACTCATTATTTCGACGTAAGGCCTGAGCTGTAAGGTGTTGAAAATGAGGTGGGTAAACCTGGAAGTACCACCATGCCCAAACAATGTATAACCTATCCCAATTTCAAGGGCTCATTTGAGGCTCATTTAATACACGAAAGCCAAATTTTGGGCTCTGCATTTTTTTGAAAAAATGCATGGTACTGCCAGCTTTCCGTAAAGCTAGCAATACCATGGTAGAAATATTTTTTAAATCAACTTTTTTCTTCCACAGGAATTGAAGGCTCATTTAGGGCCTTCGAATGACCCCCGGCCCAATTTTCAAAAAAAAAACCCTTCTCACAGAAAAACTAACCTAAAAAATAAATATGCACTAATGAAAAAAGAGAGTACATCAGAATTGAAGGCTTATTTTAGGCTCTACAACGAACCCAAAATCAGTTTTACAAAACCATTTCTTAACATTCGAAAACTACCCCTTACCCAAAAGTACTCACAAAGTGCAAGAAAAAGTATTGCATCAGTTTGAAATATTTCTTAGTTGTCCGAAAACACCAAAAACTTTTTCAGAAACCACCCACAACCGTCCACAAACAGAGTCTATTCAAGTTTTTAACTTATAGGTATGCGTGGATATTGAGGTTTGTAACATATGTTGGGAAAATTTGTATTTCACGCTCTAATAATTAAAAAAAAAATCTTTATTACATAGCATGAAAGGAAATTTTTACCAAGCTTGGTTCAAAAATTTCATATTCAATCTTTACGTGTACCCATAAACTCAATTTCCTGCTAACATCTGTTAGAAAAATGTTGCTCCGCATTTATTTCCTTTTGTCTCCGTATCTAACAATTTGGCCTTGTCTAGTTGCAAAACTGAAAAATTAAATGTTTTTCTGCACCCTGAACAATATTTTTTTCGAAATACGTACTATTTTAATAAACATATGTTTCAACTATTCCAAAGTGAAATGCGAATTCTTGGATATACTCGATATCAGGATGTAAGATATTTTAATGTGTGATTAAGTTATTATTGTATTATGTTCTACTTACGAACAGCATTGCGAACAAATATTAGCGTGTAGAAGAAAAGGATGAAATTGACATCTCTCATATTTCTTGAAGCAGGAACTAATTTCTGAATTATTTCTCAAGCTTCAACTGCAAAGATCTTGAACTTGTTTGTACTTATATAGATACTAGCCTGCACGTCATATTGACAAATATCCGTCGGATTACGTCATTTAGGCAGTGAAATGGCGTTTTTTTCTTATATCTAAAATCTTATAATTAGTCTTGAAAATGTTAGATGCTCGGGATGTATACTCGTTCCACACGTGTCAATAGAGTTGTTTTCAGCCGTTGAGTGCGCTGTCGATCACATGTGCCCTCTGCCCGCGTATTTTGAAATGTCATCACAAGCTAAAAATGTTTTATTAGATAATAAAAGAGGGAAGTCACATTAAATGTTGACAACAATTCTCAACGACGCTTTCAAAGTGCAGAGGTAGTTTTTCTGTCAAATAGATTTCGATTTTTACAGGTAAGAGAGAAACATGCGTAATGTAACCTCAATTCGTATTTTTTGGTTGTGGTTGTCAATTTATCATGCATGTATAACAGTTGAAACGATCGAAAAGTAACAGATGCGCATTGTTCAAACAAGAATAGTTTATATAAAAATTTTAAGTAATGCCCTAGTAGCAACGTCTGCCTTGTATGACAGTGGCCAGAGCCTGGCTCAGCATCTGCTCCCTCTAGTCGACCAGACTGGCAGGAGAAATGATCAGACCAGACGAAAAACCATTCTGTTGAATAAAGGAACCAGATTCTGGTATTTAGTTTAAACACTAGTGATTAATTTAGAAGTTAATTAATGAAATTAAAAATTTAGCAATCGGAAATTTGAACGATTCACAAGTATGCCCAAACATGCAAGCATGCAATAACCTTATACAACAAGTGCTTATGTTTTTAATACTTCAGTGTGTCTCCAGAAATGTTGTAATGTCTCCGCAGTATAGTCTTCCAGAAAGGGCTGAAATATAGTGTAAAAATATTACATAAAGTCACTTATTACCATCTTACGTTATTTTAATTTTGTCTGGTATATATCATGACCAGTCTGGGCCAGGATCTGCCATACAACTAGGGTGGATAAATACGAAAACTTTCCTGTGGTTCAGTTAACAGATGAATAACGAATTAGAGGTGCCTCATTAAAAGGGAAGAAAAAGGATTTGCAAGACGGGTAAGTTGTGTTTGAAGCTTATACCTGACGTTTACATTCTTTATAAGGACGCTGTATTAAAAATAATTGAATAGTGCATCCTGAAAGAATAAATTTATTTATTTTACATTGAAGTATTATGATCAAAATAATAATTTTGGATGTTCCTTCATTTCGGATATAATAAAATTGGTAGATTGGTTCGAGATATTTCGATGTCTCAAGTTAAAAAAAAACAACCAATATATTGAAACTCGATGAACAGAATTCTCCATGGACCGGACTCCCCCTGCTGTTGATCAGAGTCCCACTGCTATTATCACGTAAAATATATATTATATTAATATCCATGAGGAATGTACTGAAGCAGTCAGCAAAATGCAACATCCTGCACGGAAAAAACTGATTCTTGAGACTCTATGGTTCACTCGTGAAGAACAATACAAAATTAGAAATAAAAAAATGTTTAATTGCAATTTTTTTAAATTGTTCAACAGACATGTTTTTTTCGTTGAGTCGCACATAGTGGAGAAAATTGAATATGTCAAACTAAAATATTTTCATGAGAGTGTAATGTAGTCTTCCAAATTTTCGAACTTTATCTAGTTTTTAACGCATCTCCATGTTTCGGCACTCACAGAGTCCGAAAATTATAAAATGCTAGAGACATTTCAATTTCGATGAAAATTTAAAAAGTTATATACTTCTCTACATTTTGAAAATTTTTGAACGTCATAGAATTTGGTTAATGGTGCATGACTCTTTGTGACTTATTGAAAATAAAAAATTAAGTATTTTTGATCTTACAACTGTATTACGTTTATTTACCTCTGTTTAAAAAAATACCCATTCGCAAATCTAACTTTTTTATACAATTTCCGCCTTTTATATAATTGAAGTGCTTTTATATAATTAAAGAGCTTAACTATTAAAATTTACTCGCACCCAATTCCGATTCAGTACAATTCAATAATGAAGAGCGTAATCTGCATTATACAATTCATCGCACTTCATCAATCATCAATTGTATGATGCAGATTCGTTTCTGTTAAAGTGAATCTGCACTTTACCATTCAGTTTGACATCCTTCAAACTCCATTCCATTGAGAACTTGAATCGATTTATGCGCTTCTTCTGTGAATCCTAATTTAATAGTTGAATTGAAAATAGTTCAATCGTTCCTTTTTCCTGGGTAATTCAAAAATTAAAAAAAAATTGGATTCGTATTTTCGTCCAGATTACAAGAAATACCCCTGCTGAGAAGAACCGGGGAGGCTGGCGTCTCAGGTTACGGGATTTTCGTTCAACCCTGAGAAGGGTCAGGGAGGCTGGAGCCCCAGAATACGGTATTTTCATTCAATGCTGGTGTTCCCACATCTGGCAGTGCAAACTCGAGGCGCCAAGACAAGCCCAAGGCAAGGCCTCGCATTTCCCCCCTAAGACAAAAGTCGAAAATTTTATTCAATTTTAATTAACAATGGAATATTTTATTCCCTGAAACATTCTTTACTATCTGATTACTTGCATTCCTGAATACTACCAAATAAAAACGAAAAAACTAGAAATGCTGAGAATAAATTCCGGAATAAAATAAGCTGCTGTTAACCAAAATGTGTTGAAAATGAAACAAATATTTCCGTCGAACCGAGACTCGAGGTGTAAACAGGGTAAAATAGATTATACGTGTAAATAATTCCCATTTCATCATTTTTCAGGAAGATTACTTGTGAATACGTTACCTTGGTGTATTTGACGTAGTCTATTTACTAGTATGAAAAAACTAAATTTCACGAAATATTCTATTATCACAAACTATTATCTAACACTTCTTTCAAAACAAATTTTGCATACCATCAGGCTTGAATATTATTGCATGGGAACAGAGGTTATTCTCAAAGAAAAAAATTTGATTCCAGGAATTGAAATTACTTCTTGAATATTTTTGAACTTGTTTTGAAAATCTTCACCCCAAAATAAAATGTATTTTATGAAAAATTAGAAACATGGTAGTTCTCACGTGTTCACGCAAGTCATTTTTAATTTGAAAGCCTTAAAATATATTGAAAGTTTTTCCTTTCATGTAAGGCAAGAATCGAAATTTTCATTCAATTTGAATTAACAATGGATTGTCTTATTCCCTGATCGATTCTTTTCTATCTGCAACGTTTTTATGGAAATTTTCTACATTTAAGAAGGAGTAAAGTGCTTCTGAAATATTCTTTTTACAAATTAAAGTTTAATTTAATTTAATTACAATTGCTTGAATAACATTAAATATAATTGTAACGAATTGTCTATTAAGAATGAGGTACGGCATACAATGATCTGCTGTTAATTAAACTTCTATAGAAATCAAGAAAATATTTTCAGCGAATCACACAAATTGAGAGTATGATTGAATCAATGTCATCATTTTGAAGTAAGAGAACTTCATAAAAAACCTTTCTGTAGGTGACGTAGTCTTTTTACGAGTACCGCAATCAGCGAGAAGCCAAAAAATGTCAGAAACTGAAATTTCTCTATAAATATTTAAACTCTCATCTTAAATTTAGGAAGAAAACTTTTGAAAATCTTACGATTTCTGAAACTACGTCTCTTGAAACACGAAGCAAGATAGATTTATGTTTATACATGTTCGAAAAACTTTTTCTTCATGCAAAATCTTACATTATTCAGAGATATCGTTTGATAATTTTAACACTATCTAAAATTATAATTTTTAACAGGAAGTGCATTACTCATGCGCAGTAAACATTCCGATAGGCAAAATGGTCCATTGGCCGATATTTCTGGTTCGCTGATGGTGACTCCACACTAAGCTCATTCCACTCTGCGAGGCGCGGCTCCGCGCTTGCGTTCACCTTGGGTTCTAAGCACACTGGGTGCAGTCTTTAGGGCGAATTCTGAACGAGTTTTAGTGACTTCTTTCTTCCCTAGGTGGCGTCTTTCTTGATGACTGTGCGTGCGTAGAAGGGAAAGATCAGGAAGATACGAACATGGCGGACATGTAAATAATGAGTGTAATGTCTCTTGCGTAAAATTAATAAAATTTTACATATCCTTAGGATGCTGAGTCACAATAGAAAACAATATTTGGATATGGTGTAAGGTGTACGTAGACTAGGTGATGCTCTTATGATTGGTGATACACCTGTCCATTTTGCTGATCACATCATCTACGTGGGAGATAAACAGTACTTGAAAACTGTTGGCCTTCTCGAATTATTATTTAGGCAGGCACCTGAAAAGTCTTACATAAGCTTGAGCGACCTAGATAACTACAAAGAAATCCCCATCGACACAAACGCTCACAAGAAGCATTACAGTTCCTCTGAATGTATTTGGTATTAGCAATAATACCAAATACAAGAACATCATTGCAGAAGTTTTTCCACGCACACGATACTCTAAAGGTAGTGGTTCTCAATCCCAATGTCACGTAGTGAAAAAAGAGCCTCAAAACAAACTATCCCACACGATGATGACTTTTCCGAGTTGGTTAATCGTCTGCGTTTGCTCCTAACCGTACAGGCTGCAGGAAACGAGCATCATACTAATGAAATCCTCTTTAACCCTCAGGATACGGACTATAAAAAAGTCCCGATCCGTACGGACATGGGTTAGCCTAACCCGGCAACTTTGATCGACTGCGCGTCAGTCTGTAATTGATCAATCAAAACTGATTTTTTTTCAATTAATCGTAAATTTTTTCAGAAATACACAAATTTAATTAGACTTGTGATATTTTACGATAAAAAAAAGCTTTAGTTGAAAATTTAAACATATTTCGATCAATTTGCTCAGAAACAATTTTTTTTTTTCAATTGCTTATATTTTTATGAACAAATAAGATATCAACATTTTTTAGGTGACCGTTGGATAGCTGAAGAGTCCTACTTTGAAATTGTGTGACTGATTTTTCGATCTACTCAAAAAAGAATATTTTTTTTAAAGATTTGGAAGTAGGCATTTTTTTGTATATCTAAAAAAAGTTTACTCAATACGCTGATCATAAATCTCGTCAAAAAAAAATTATGAAGCAAAAAATACTTAGGTAATAAATCACCCGACACCAGATTTTAAGAACGTACAGCTTAGGTAGCAGACGTCGTCTAAAGATGCCAACTTACTCTCGCACTTTTCCCTCCTTAAACTTCCCCCCCCCCTGGTCCGAACCCCCTCCCATCGCTTATTCCGAATTGGCGCCACTTTCAAAATCCGCCTGGGTTACGCTAACCCAGTCCGTACCCTGAGGATTTTAATATGGAGGCGCTAGGCAAGACGGACTTATATACATACGTTAAGTAACAATATATCCACCACAAGCTCCACCACCACCACTGCCACCACCTCCACCTTCACTATAACCACATCTGGAAGCGCGCTGCTATATAAAACATGACGTCATTAATTTAGTGCCACACACACGCTATGCAACATCAATATGTCTGCTACTTATCAAGAATGTCTAAAACTCTCTTCCCGAATCGACGCCCTAAATAGGCGTCAGATGTACTCCTGCCAGAAAGCAAATTAATTGAATTGATTAGATAGAATTTTTGTTCAAATTTTTTTATCATTTTTATTGTTTGATCTAATATAAACAGCGCTCCAAACAATAAATGTAGTGAGTACATTCTGGATGAGTCACCTGGGAAACTAGCCTCAAATTTCTAATCGTTACTACGCGCGAGAAAATTTTTTTTCTCCTATGAAAACTTTCAAATTTCTCATTCCTGTTGTAAATTTATATATGTTATCAGTAACCACTTTGAATCTTTATTGGCTTAAAATAAACATGTAATTTTGCAGATTAGGTTCTGTCAGTATCATTCTGCGGCGAATCACATCTGCGACATGTCACATCTGAGGCGTGCCACAATTACGGCATCTCTACCTAGCGACTTCTATCCCGCGCGGAATTTCTCACAGTGAAATTTACATTTTTTCGGCATCTTCACCAGTGGAAAGGAATTCGACCAATATTAATTATGTGACCAGTCACAGGGGTGCCATCCCTCCCCCACATGAAGTTAGAAAAGGGTAGGATTTCTGACAAAAATTATTTCTATGGCCAGTCACAGAGGTGCGGTGAGATAATGAATTCACTGCATTATTGTCCCTTGTTTTTTCCTGTCACTCATAGATTATGCTTTTCATAGAGAAATATTGAAATCTGATATTTTCCCATTCACAAAATAATAATAAAATTCACTCAGGGTAATCTTTATAACATCATTTAAAGGGAATGCAATAGGTAGAATCGAGTATGAAAACAAATTTGACGAAGCTGCAGCGTAAACGAAAATTCTACTCGATATTACCCGACCATTACGCGTCATTCCGCATTATAGCGCCTCATGGCGCATTATTACGCGTTATTACGCGATTATCACGCTCAAAGTGTATGGAGTAACACACAAGTGAACATCTTCTCGGAATTCAAAGTCTAAAAGTTTTCACATTCCAGTTCTCGAGCCTATGTTTAGAAATTCACATCGAAGAAACTACACACAATAACTAGAAACGATTTTTTTATATTTATTGACAGATTATTCGACTTCAAAAGAATTACGTTTAAAGAAAATTGTTCCACAACCGCGGCCTTGGAACGTCCCTGACCGTCCGTCCGCAACAATATTACTGTCGAATGGGTAGTAAGGCTTCGGCTATTTAGAGCATCCAAAAATAAAAGAAGTGAAATATGGCTTTCATTGTGAGGACATTGACAGGCCAGAACACCGGATTTCTGTGAAATTTCGGAATCTCTTAAAATGGCCGACTTATTCATAGAACAATTTATTTACCTATTTTTTTGAGCCTGCGAAGGCTATAAAAGCTAAAAAATATATATTTTTGAAAAAGCTTGTGTCCCGACCTAACGAGAAATCTGCTGAACAATTTTTAAAAAATGACACGATTTTCTAAATATTTCTAGTACAGGTCTTACCATGACAAAATACTGAAATAGAATGTTCTATTTTTCTTCTCTATCCAATCTGAACTGAAATTTGAGAATTTTAAATGTCTAAAATTGAATACTCACAAACTTAAAACGTAAAAAAATTGAATTGATCGTTTTAATTTAAAATTTAGAATTGTACATTCGATGCTTTTCAACTATCTAGGTTTTGATTTAATTTTCCGAATACTAGACATTCTATAAATGTATAACTTAATGACGCTTGGCTTATGAGATGCAACTTAGACTTCAACGTCTTGAAGACAAACCGAAGACAAAATATTTTTTGTCTGACTTGGAAGGATTGCGAAACGAGTCAACTTACATATACAGGAAATATAATTTATTGAACAGCTTTATTTTTACATGCTCCCGCATTTACCTGCACATCCATACGATTGAGTTTCAGTGCAACCCGGCCGGAAAAACCCACTTGTGGAGAAAACCCCCAGGAGGAGCCAAATCCTAAACAACCTATATACGGAATTGCAATAAGTCTGTCGAAAAAAAAAAATAAAAGTTTATTATTTCAACCATTAACAGGTACGTAACTAAGAACTACTATATAAATTATTATACAGTAGTGACGCACCCCAGAAATTTGTTATATATCTAGAAATTGATATTAGAATCATTTAAAAGAAGCTAAATATCAACACGTGGTTTTCTGTATGAGAAATTGGCTATTCAGTTAATCTGGGATGAAAACACTTCAGGCACACATCTATAATATCTTTGTTTTACATTGTATTCAAGTTCATACATTACCTCTTATGAGAGGAAGCAGATCCTTCACGACCCATATACCTCTCCAAGATAATGCAAAAAATTTTAATTGCCACCTTTCCGTTACATGATTAAATTCGTAGCGACGCGACAATAAATCATACTGTCTATGATTATAAAAGTAACCTGATTGTGTAATAAAAATATAGTCATTATTTCAGTTCAACTATTTAAAAAATAATTAGTTGAGAACTGCCAGGCCCTTCACTACGTGTAGAATAGTTATTTGTGATACAAGTGTGCAAAAATTTCATACCTAGGAAAAAACTTGTTTTTCTGGGCAGAGTTCTCTAATATTTTTCAACTTATATTTTAGTTTTTAAATTACCTTCCTCAGGTCCACTTGTGCAAAACATCCAGTCGTCTTGATCGCATTTTGCAACTGTTTCTCTGCGGCCACCACGAAGAATATCAGGACGAGAAATTCGATCCCCTGCCAGATAGAGGACTTGCGGTATATTATATTCTCCTGTAAAACAATTTAGCCATAAGTTATTTTAACGATACAAAATTCCTCCACTCTGAATTACTAAATTGTATTAAGTTGTGACTCTACTAATGATTACAAAGCCACACAAAAAAATTAGTTTTTCGGGCCTGGAGGTCAGACCATGTTGACTATATGTTTTTTGGGTCGCTGAATTTGAATCCAAAGTCCTAAAAACCCCAGCCCGTCAGGGTTCTGATATAACCTCATAGGACCTCATAAATTATTTTTTTCAAGTCTGGGGGTCAGACCATGTTTATTATATCTTTTTGGGTTCGCTTAATTCGAATCTGAGGTCCAGAACCCCCCAGCACGTCCGGGTTTTGATTTTCGAAGAAACTCGTGAAATTTATTCATCCGACTTACGTATGCCTACCACTCAGAGAAATGTCCTCTTGTAACGAAAGGATGTTTCTTGACCTAAATGGAATTTCCTTTTAAATTTAAGGTTGAAAGGATTTTCATTTGTCTCAACAGGAATCCTTTTGCAGCCAAAAATTTCCTTATGCGGGTCGGATTCAGCTGCCCCAAAAATATATAATAAACATGGTCTGACCTCCGGACTAACATAACAAATTTGAATGAGGTTTTTCAAGGTTATGTCAGAACCCTGACGTGTTTGGGTTTTTGGGACCTCGGATTCGGATGCAGCGACCCAAAAAACATAGTAAACATGGTCCGACCTTCAGGCCCGAAAAAGGATAATCCACGAAGGTGTCTTGCATTACAGTACTTTTACACCCTTGCCCCGTGCGTTCAAACAAATTAGACAAAAAGCATTCAAGATTTTCTAATTTATTTATTTTCAACACAAATTTGACTAATTTTATAGGAGAATGCTTGCAACGTCCAAAATTTGGATTGAAGAGTTTACAAATTGAAGAAATACCAATCGCGATGTAAAAAATTATACACCTTAATTATCAATTTTGATATTGTCTACTCTCAAAGAACGTTCGGAAACGCTCAATTTATATCTGTCCTATTTAAAATTGCTTCAATTAGAACGTATTTGAAATAATTCAATTTTTAAAGCTTAGAATTTTACATTCTTCAATTTTCAAAAGAAGTTACATGAATTATTTTTTAAAAATCGATCCAGTCACTTCGAATGACATTCGACATAAGAAGAATTATTTTTCTTTTGTAAATCCCTGCGATTCCAGTTCAAAGTATTAACATTTAAGTAGCTTACATTTAGAAAATTTAGAAATTTTCAAATTTTCGAATGAGTCCTTTTTATTACTTAATAACCACTAATGGTAAATTTGTTATTATTTCTGTAATCTTTCAATTTGTTCGGCAGTTAGTGAAAAAAATGTGAATGGTGCAGTTATGGAATACAAATTCAAATTCTTCAATATTTGAGGCTTCTAATTTCATATTGTACAAGTTCAAGCGTTTAAAATAAAAAGTTACTCAATGTATATTGTTTTGAGTTCGTAAATGATCCACGTAATACCTTGTCCAAAACTCGTGGTGGAAATGCGGCTCAGGAAGTATGACTTAACTTAAAAATGATATTTGAGACGACACATTTCATTTGAGTCATTAAACATTTAAAAATCTTTACCGGGTCATGAAATAATGATTTTTTGTGCCTGCATGCGAAAATCCTAAACATCGCTCTTGTGAAATATTAAATTAATAAATTAATTTTCCTATCTCCTGCCAAGAGTTGTACATGATGTACAAAATTCCTTAAAAATCGGAATTTTATTTATGGTTTACTCACGTCATAATAGTTTAATACTCAAAACCTCTCATTTAACGCATAATTCAATTACTCTTGTAACGCCTTTTTGGAAATATTCTTATCAAAAAATACGCATCCTACGGGAAAAATGTCTGGAATAAAAACTTTTTATTTTCAAGGGGGAAAAAGATTTGTTAAAATTTACCCCATCCCCACACGCAGGGGTGGGGGTAACTTTGTAATTCCAAATGGCAACTTCAATTTTTTATCACAGATTCAGATTCTCCTTTACGAAATGCGTAAGTTTTATTTGGAAAATTTGTTTCGATTCGCGATAGATGGCGCTGCAATTGCGAAAAATGAAATTGTTGACACTAATTTTAGCTCTACCCAGGAATAACGACGCGGACGTAGTAGTTGTCTATTCCCTTCGGGGTGCTTAATTTCGGTGTGTCCCCTTGCCTCTCACCATCCATCGTGGTGCTTGAACTTTTGGCAACGGGACAGTAAAAGTGATAAAACTGTCGAAAACCATTCCCGAATGCAGTTGGTTGACGACAGTCGATTTTGGATGTAGACATTACACATCATCGAGTCTCCACTGTCTACAATCCTCGACGTCATTCCGGCCGAGCGATAACCGCGTTTGTCCGTGCTTAACGTTTATTCATTAGAAAGGTTGATTGTGTTCATGCGATTTGGTTGTGTTGGTTGCTTTCGTTTGGGTTATTGTTGTTGGTCACGTTCGTTTGAGTTGGTTTGGGTGTCGTTGTATTTCCTCATTACCTTACTTGATTACTTTTACAATGGAAATTCTATCTCAGCAAGAAATGATTCTCATTTATGGAGAAAGTGGCAAGAATATCAATGATGCTCTCACGCTTTATGCTCAACGCCTTCCAGAAAGTGTTCCTTCACGCGCTTCTTTTTACCGGGTTGTCCGAAACTTCATCACTGACGGAAGTGTACAGCCAAAAGAAAGGAAGCGTCAAGTAACAGTTATCGGAGTTGATAATGAAATTGCAATTTTAGCTGCAGTCACTCATGACCCTCATGTTAGTACTTGACAAATAAGTCGCGATTCCGGAGTGTCTCTATCAAGTGTTTGGAAGGTACTAAAACGTAATAATTATCATCCGTATCATATTTCACTGCATCAAGAACTTCATGGAAATGATTTTCAGAACCGAGTGACAGTTTGTTAATGGGCGGTTCAGCAGATACAAGGAAACCCGAATTTCTTTTTTCTAGTACTCTTCACAGACGAGACGTCTTTCACAAACCATGGTAACGTTAATCGGCAGAACATGCATTATTGGAGTGTAGAAAATCCACATTGGTTGCGCGAAGTTGAGCATCAGCGTCCATGGTCCGTGAACATTTGGTGTGGAATAATTGGAGATCAACTTATCGGTCCGTATTTTATTGATGGAAATTTGAACGGTGAAAAATATCGTGACTTTTTAGAAAATCAAATTCCGATATTGCTGGAAGACCTAAGCTTGGAAGTGCGACACAACATGTGGTTTCAACATGACGATTGTCCAGCACATTATGCGGCAATCGCGAGGGAAGTACTCAATCGCGAATTCAATGGACGATAGATCGGTAGAGGAGGTCCAGTAAATTGGCCTGCCTGATCGCCAGATCTTACGGCGCCGAATTTCTATTTGCGGGGTTATCTAAAGAATCGCGTGTATCAAGAAGTGCCCACAACTCGTGATAACATGATCGAGCGAAGCAGGTCTGCTTGTGCACAAATATCACCAGACACAATTCGCAGTTGTGTGCAATCTTTCAAAGCTCGGATTAAAAAGTGCATCGAAGTGCGAGGACACCATTTTGGGCACTGATTGTAAAATAATTAATCGAAATCAAGCATCCCTGTGATGAGAGGCAAGGGGACTCACCGAAATCAAGCACCCCGATGGATGGTGAGAGGCAAGGGGACTCACCGAAATTAAGTACCCCGAGGGGAATAGACAACTACTAGGTCCGCGTCGTTATTCCTGGGCAGAGCTAAAAGTAGTGTCAACAATTTCGTTTTTCGCAATTGCAGCGCCATATATTGCGAATCGAAACAAATTTTCCGAATAAAACTTACGTATTTCGTAAAGGAGAATCTGAATCTGTGATAAAAAATTGGGGTTGACATTCGAAATTACACATTTACCCCCACCCCTGCCTCATGTGGGGGTGGGGGTGGGGTAAATTTTAACAAATCTTTTTTCCCCCTCGAAAATTAAAAGTTTTTAATCCAGACATTTTTTCCGTAGGATGCGTATTTCTTGAGATATTTCGTTGTCTCAAGTTAAAAAAAAACACCCTGTATATACGATTCGTTTATGAAAATTGAGTTATTCAGCAAATTCATTATTTAAGTTCCTTTTGTGCTAAGATTTATTGGTAGAACTTGTACTTGGGTTTTGGGGACATAGTCTGCTTCTCTGCCTTTGGTAAATCAATTCTTCAACCGCATACAGCCGTCTAACGCCTCGATAAGCACGCCCATTAATCACATAGATTATGCAACGTTTATTATGATGCCAGATTATTTGACCCAAATCAAATTCATTCTCATCGTGGATCGCGTTGATATTCTCTACTCGTACTGGTTCAACCGGTGTTCCTGTAAAAAATAATATATCGACTTTTATTATAGGACTAGAAAGAAGCAGGCGCGCCACGAGCGAAATTTTTCTTGCCTCTCGCAATTTTTAAATCAAGATATAAAATTAATTTTAATACTAAATGCTTGTATTTCATAGTGCCTACTACCTGAAATAAAAGAAAAACGAGAGCTGTCTTTCGGATGACAATTGAAATTATACAATCAAACCGGTGTGTTTTGGTTTAAAAATAAAATTTGGGGTGAAAAACAGTTATAAAAATGTATTACATACTTATAAATATTGTATATAAAATGATATATGAATTGTAATACATTTGTTCAACATTGTAACTTGAACGGAGAGGCCGAATTCTATAACCGCCTATACATTTTTCTCGCTACACGGCATTGGCCGGTGGAAAGTTTTATTCTATTAATTATTTTTTATTTTAAATTAGATATTCTTATATAAAAGATAATTGGGCAACTATTTTCTATCAACAAAAATTTGTGAATTTTTCTAATTCTCGTAATTTCTTGATGAAATTATTAACAGTAGAGAGTAAAACATCATTTGAAGATTTGAAGTGGACGACTTCATCAACTTCATAAATATGGAAGTGAATATCAATAATAATTATTATAGTTATAAATTCAAATATTAAGGTATTCAAATAAACAACAGATGAATTCTCGGTGTCTTACAATTAGATATCTTACTACAACTCCCTTCTTCATCGAGTGAGTCACGCTTACCCCGGAAAGGCTTAATAGTTTTATAATATCAACAATAATATGTCGTTTCAAAGTTATCTCTTAGTTATAAAATGGAGATCTAAGAAAATTTACGGAATGGCATGAATGGCGCAGCGCAGAGTGCACTAAAGTGGAAAAGTTCGTGGCAAACGAGGTGGCAAAATCGAAGAAGTTTTGATAGGAATGGCCTGAAAGGATAAAGGACATTTACGAAAAAAATTTCCCTGATTAATACTTTTTATTTTCGAGGGGAGAAAGCGAACGTGAAAAAATTTACTCTACACCTCACCCCCTGAGGGTCGAAAGGGGGGGGGAATAACTTTGAAATTTCAAATTGGTACTTATATTTTTTTATTACAGATTCAGATTTGCCATAAAAAAAATACATAAGTTTTATTTGAAACGTTTTTTTCGTTTCGCGCCAGATGGCGCTGCATTGGCGAACAATGACATTTTTGACTGTTCAAGGAATGCGCCTCCAAACGAAAGAAAAAGAAGACGAAGAGTCGATTTGTTTGGGTTGAATTGTATAGGTTAGATTGTTTGGCTTCGTCGTGTTGCTTGAGTTTTGAAAAAATTCAAGTTCAAACTCAAATCGTTTTAAAAATAAAATTGAGCTTTCAAAATTTTCTACTCCACTTTAACCCTCTACCCAGGTGGGTGGAAGCGCATTTCTTAAACAGTCAGCAATCTTATTTTTCGCCACTTCAGCGCCATCTGGCGCGAATCGAAAAAAAACTTCCTAAATAAAACTTACGTATTTGTTGATGCGTATTTCTTGAGATATTCCGATTTCTCATGATAAAAGAATTACCCTGTATATAATAAAGCTGTATTATTGTTGATAGGGGGTAATGCGATTTCTGAAGTATATAAAATTAGAAATCTTCTCATAACGCCAAAAAATATTGATAGAAATTTTTGAAATAAGTAAAATGTTAATTGTAACTTTAATTACTTGACTTCATATTATAAATGATTCAATATTTCACCTAAATCACAATTTTATTATAACTTGTTAAGTTTTTATAATAACAATACTATATGCTGGTTAGGAATGAATGATTCTGGATCTAAGACCAATAAATTTTCTATTACACATCCTTCTGTTTTGTGATGGTTGCCCATAAAACTGAAAACAGAGACTTATGCGCGAGTAATCTTAAATACAGATTTTTCTCACGAAATCACTAGAATCACGAACATTTTATATTATCGGACGAGCTATCATTTATGACATGCACTATTTTCATCCCGTTGCTAGGATATGTTGAAGATCAAACGAGTGCTATTCTGTGGCCGATACTTTAACCATACTTAAGTATAGATGAAGTATTGGATAAACTTCAGCTGTACTTAAATATATATAAAGTATACCCATACTTCATATATGCTTCATCTTAACTTCAGCTATACTTCAGATATACGTCATCGATATTTGAGCTTGACTTCATCTATACTACTTTAATATACTCGAAGTATATTAAAGCATCAGTGCTTTACATGTATTTCTGCATCACGCCATTAAATAAGTGCAAATAACAAAAAAAAATGAGTGTGAGCGCGAACATGATTATGATCAAAAATATTGAGAACAAAAAGTTAACTTTGTGTACGCGATTACAAGTTTATATGATGAACTGCTGGCATTATGACAAAGTAAATACATAATATTTTTGCGTGGTGCACAATCACGGATTTATGCAATTTTTCAATAAACTTCTTAAATAACTGCAAACATCAAATGGCTGCAAACTCGATCGAATGTGCTTTCTGATGGCTACATTTTGTATGCATGATGATAAGTTAATTATATTTGACCATGCAATGTGATATATAATAATATGATATATAATGTTTTTATTATTATTATTATACCATTAAGCCATTTCCCTTTCGGGGTAGGCGTGACTTGCTCGGTTGGGGAATAGTAAACAGGTGAATAGGTATAGAGTAGGTTGGTATATGGGCATAAGGTATATAGGAGTTTTATAGGTGTTAGGGATAGGTGTTTTAGATCGATCTGGAATTCTCGTGTCATTTATTTAGATGACACGTTCATTCCGCAACACTGCTCCGACCCAGGTTGCTGATCAATCTCTCTAGCGATCACCCCAAGTGAGGAGCCTCACAAAATTGTTATGTATGGTTCCCCACTTGGGCCCATTAGTATCCAAAGTCTCTGTTTCAGGCGCCATTCATACTATTGTCACTCTGTTTACAAACTATTTGTCACCACACATTTCTGTCCTGGCATACTACTCTAGCTTCCTTCACGTCCATGCATTTCTTCACGCAAGCTCTTGTGTTCCTATGGCTTCTTACGTCTCTTCGGATTAATGTCTCATTCACAGATTCTGACCATTCTTTCGGCGGTCTACCTCTGGGCATTCTACCATTTACTTTACCTTTATACACTTGCTTCGTCAGTCGTTCATCTTTCATTCTTTCAAGATGTCCGAACCACCTTAGCTGATTTCTTTCCCATATGTCAACTAGTGTCTCTTGTGTACCACATTCTTTGAGGATTGTCTCATTTCTGACTTTGTCCATCAGTGTTTTCCCGCATATTATGCGGAGAGGTTTCATGCCGATCGCGTTGATTTTGCTCCTGTCCTTTTCTTGACAGGTCCATGTCTCGCTACCGTATAGTACAGTTGGTACGAAGATAGAGTTATGTATGGCCATTTTAGCTTTTTTTGATATGTTTTTATTTCTGAGGATGGACCCTGCTCTACCGATAACCTGCTTACCCTTATTTATGCGCCTATCTAACTCCCCATCTATTTTTTCCGTCGCTAGTGAATAGGCTACCCAGATATACGTACTTGTCAACTTGTTCTAATCCCTCACCATTTAGGACAATGTTGCACATTGTTTTCTCGCTTTTTCCCTCAAACACCATGATTTTCGTTTTATTCACGTTAATTTTGAGGCCCATGTTCTCCATGCTTGTATTTAGTTTATTCAACATTCTTTGCAAGTCCTCGATTGATTCTGCCATAAGAATCTTGTCATCTGCGAAACTCCTACCACGTATACTGACTTCAAACATTTCAAAATACGATATAAAAATTGTATTGGCAATATCATTTTTAAGCTGAGAAACTACTGTGTTTTCTGATTACTAATAACTATTTATTTATCATTCAGGATTAATTTGAATTTCTCAGTCCGTGTTTTCATGTATGCCCTTATATATTCTCTTAACATAAAGTTTGTTGAATACAATACAATTATTGTAATCAAAATGAATAATTACTATGAAATACACAAGAATGTAATAAATTGTATTTTTTACATTTTTTGTGAACTGCGGCTAATCGGTGCGCGGCCCTGATGCAAGCGCAGTAGCTCAGGAAGCCAACGTTGGCATCACTTTCTTGAACATAAATCGCTATTATTCTATAGAAAAAAAACATTGCATGCTGAATTTAATTCTGCTATGACAGTTGTGAAGGCTTGCTTGATATACATGTATATATGATTCACCAGTGCCACAGTAGTCGGGTAAGTTAACTCAGTCTGCGACTGGGAGTCACACGCTCCTGTTAAGAATTCAGTCCATTATCATTAATCCTCTCTCTACCAAATATAGTCGTTGTACACATTGTTAGTTAATATACCAAGTCACTACAGTGGCAACAAGGATGGGATTCAGTTAAAAAAAAGGATCTCGGAATGCCGGAAAAGTTATCGTGGAGTGAAGTGGATACAAGTGTAAAAAGTGATAAAACTTCATGGATTTATCTATTAATGAAAAAGGAGTTGTTTGAAATCTATGAACATTAAGAGCAATTTGTAGAAATAGGCTCTTCAATTGAAAGTTTGCGAAGTGTATTAGTGTCTCTCACAAAAGAATAACAAAAAAACGAAGTGAAAAGTGAAGCAGGAGATTTCTCACCTCCAAAGATGTCTTCAAATATTAGTCAGCTGCCTCAGTATAAAAGAGGAGAAAATTGGGAAGCCTACCGAGAACAGTTAAATGCATTTATCCTCTTGAGTAGTGTCGAAAGCGATCTAAAAACTGCTCTATTAATAACAAAATTATAATCGGAAGTGTTTGAAGAGTTGTTAATACACACGCAACCCGCACAACCAATAGAAAAAGCATTTGAAGAATTAATAACAGAACTAGACGATCTATATATACCTAAAACGAACAATCACATTGCTCGATTCGAGTTTCGAGCAAGGAAAAAGACAGGTACTGAATCGATTGGCGATTTTGTGAAGGCACTTCGAGCGAAAGCAAGGAAATGTAAATTTACAGCCTGGTCTGAAAATGCAGTTAAAAGACCAACTAATTTCTGGTGTTAATGGAAAATTAATGCGATATGAGTTGTTAAAAAATTCCAGTAAAACATTGATTGAACTTTTGGATATTGGAAGAACCGTTGAATTAGCCGAATTACAAACTAAAAATTTGACAGATGAGGAAGGTGATGGTACCAGTGCGGAAGCGAAAAAGAAGACAGACGAGAAAAATATCAATCTTATCAGCACAAATCAACAGCAGTGGAGAAATCAAGCAGTTCAAGGCAGAGCAGCGATAAGAAGAAATCAAGAAACAAAAACAAGGACAGAGCAACAACTAATACACGATCGAGACCCTCAATGTTATTGTTGCGGTAAATCTAACCACGTAAGGTCCCAATGTTCGTTACGAGAAAATATTGTAGTGATTGTGGGAAGGAAGGACATATTTTCCGAATGTGCCCTCGGCGTTCCAATACAAAAATTAAGTCAGTAAGCACTTCAGAGTTGGTCGAGGAAAATGAAAATGAAACTTTAGAAGCAGAGCAAGAATTAGAGGAAGAACGTTTTGAATATGATTTATTTAAAATACAATATAAATGCTTTATGATACAAGATGAAGAGAAGAAACGCATTAACAGTTGAGAATAATTGCTTGTTATGGGGCTCCAGGGTGGTAATTCCACAACCATTAAAAAAAAATGGTATTGCACGAATTACATCATAGTCATTTCGGGGTAGCAAAAGTGAAAGCTTTAGATAGAGCGTTTGTATGGTGGCCTAAAATAGATAATGATCTAGAAGAAATGACCAAGAAATGTTTACATTGTCTAGAAAATCGTGAAAATCCACCAAGAATACCTTTAACTCCGTGGATATGGCCAACAATGCCATGGACCGAATCCATTTCAAATCAGGCAAGTTCTACACTTGAAGTAGCAGAATCTCTCGGGGACAAAATATGTTGTTTTTCAGAGGAAATTAGGCGATACTTACTCTTGCGATTTGTGAGCACAAAATTTTTTACAGAGTTATGCGTATTTGAATTTTTGGCTTTGTCATTGGTAATTATGAAATTGCATATTTTGAATAATTTAATTTTCTCTATTTCACAATAAAATTAAAAAAAGTGATAATAACATAGAAAATCTTGGGGGAGGCGATCACCGGTTCTGCCATAAATTATCACAGGTTTCCACAAATTTCACTTTCAATAAATTTCCACAAATTTCGTAAATTTTTTCTAAATTTCCTAAACTTGTAGAAGTGCATTTTCCTTTTTTTGTTGTTGTAAAAACGGTATTTTCGAGTTTAGTTCAAAAACGAAAAAAGCTCAAGCATTTTGTACAGAGATAAAATTGGAAATTTAATTTCCTGTAAGAATGTGTAGGGGAGGCAACCCTACAGTAGATAATGATCATGCAGTAGATAATCATTAATTTAAAATACTAATGCGTACAAAATAATTATTTCAATGTAATTAATAGCTAAGACATGATACGTGGTGATATAATAAAATTAAAATGGATTGTTTTACTTACATTTGTGCTTACAATTAATGATTATCTACTGTAGGATCATTATCTGCTGTGGGGTGGTCTCCCCTACTTCTTAAGTTAAAATTCGAAACTTGTTCCAAAGGTCTCCAAGGGTCAAGGCCATTCAGTTAGAACAATTTGTGAGCCGTCATGAATTAGAATTTTGATTTTTTTTTCCTGAATCACAAAAATTTTTTCTAAGCACAAAAAATTGATATGAACTTACTTCCATGATCATTATTTCGATTAAAGATGGACAGTTCGTTCATCTGAACGTATGAATCCGCCATTTGTGAATGCGGATCTGCTCTTGAGCCTGGGCGTGGTGTATGTGCAGCTGTAAAATATTATACAGGGATTTTTATTCAAGAATTTTTGTAACACTCCAAAAGTTTGCTATTGGTCCAAACTGAAGATAGCTCAAATATCATCCCAAAGTCAGTTCATATTAACCGAGGTACCAAATTTCAAAGAAGGTTATATATTTTGAGAATCTAGACAGCCTGAGTTATGTATTTTTAGAGTATTATGTTATTTTTACTTATTTTTGCTCATTGACATGGTTGAAAATATAGAATTTTTGCTCATGCGTCTTCGAAATCAAGTGGTTGTGTTGCTAAGGTTCGATTAAATGTGATAGTCACGTTCAACTTGGTTCGCTTTGTTGATTGCATTCAATTTATTTCGTCATGTTGAGTGCGTAGACTTGGGTTGATCGTATTGTTTGCATTCGTTTCGTTTATTATTGGTGGTTACGTTCGTTTTGGTTTGATTAACAGTGTTGGTTAACCCATACTAACCAATCCATAATTGGATTGTGAGTTAAAAAAATTATAATATACTAACTTGCAGTTATTGGATGTCCGTGCCACCGCATATCATAGGCATTCAACAGCGCATCATGATCCACAACTCCACCTGTAAGATATATAGAGATATAGAGAATATAGAGATATAGAATTTAACAAATCTTGCCGCTATATTGGACCCACCATTTGAATTTGTAACTTTTGACATCAAATTCGAAATCAGCGACTCCGGAAAACCCATTGTACCAAGTTTCATTCGGCTTCGACGAGGAATTGAATTTTTTCACTTTTATTGGATTTTGGCAAGCCATGCGACCGCTAGTAGTGCTCCAGATGGGCGCTCTGCCTTTAAAAATACGCCACGATGAACGCAGTATTATTTTAAAAATTGTTATTGAGCGGCTTTAAAATAAACGCGGAACAAACGCTCACGAGAAATTTTGGACAAGTACTGTATTTTTCACAACAGCCCTGCTGAAAGTTGAACAGCTGGAATGAATTGCATTGCGGCCATATAAATGTCGCTGAAATGAAAACTATTTACAATAACATTTAGACAATATACATTTGCCTCAAAATTCATCCGTTCTGAGTTTGTAATGTTGCAGGTTTCATACCACGAATTACATGTGTTGTTTGTTATTTTTCTAAATGTAAACAACTTCTCTTCTTCTCGCGAATGCCCGTCGTAGAATACCGGGTCTGACTGGGGTTTATAGATTAAGACATCAGTTCTATCGACCATCTTCAAACCAGTATTCTGGCTCGATTGTTGAATTTTTGATGATTCATTTTATTTAAAGCGAAAAAGTCAAACTCTCTCGGGAAAGTGATGGGATGCCTTTTATTTATTTATTTGTTTGGGATTTTTCTTCTGTTATATGAAATTTTGAGGAGCTACTTGGAAGGAGATGATAAAAGGAACACGGAGGCACTATTACATCTGCTATTACATCACTGTGCAACGCACATTGGCCTGAATCGGGAATTTACTATTCAAAGTCACCTACAGCCTACAACTCGTAACCGACTATCAATTTTTTCCAGAAGTGATCAGAAATAGTTACATAAGAGCGTCTAGTGATCAGATTTTTTAATTTTTATCATTTTCTATTTTTTACATACATAAACAAAGGGCGAATATGAGACAATTTTAATTATTATTTTTTTTCCTAGAATAAATACCGTAATTAGTCTCATTTGCAATGAAAATGAATATCGATGTATCTAAAGAAAATGAGTAATTAACAGGATATCGAATCTAATAGTTATAAACAAACTGTATTAACAAAATGTCAAAATCGTGGAACTTTTGCTTGCATAGTATATTTGTAAGCTGCAATTGCTTGACTTCATCGACAGGCTCATATTTAATCACGAAAATTTTTTTTCTTGTGTAATTTGTTCATTTTATAAACAAATTTTGTAAACAAATGCGAAGTTTGGCAAATCATGGCCAGAAAATAAATGTTTTTTATTCTTAGCGCCTTAAAATTGTATAAAAGGTTTCACAGTTTCGCCATTGATAGACATAAAGTAAACGTTTTTCTTTCTCATTACCTGAAAATTATATTAGTAGTGATGTTCAGTGATGAGGCTTTGTCATTCGATATTATTCATTTATTTTATAAACAAATTTTGTAGGAAAATATTAGTTCGAAGTGTAGTGATGTTTTACGTAACATGCAATAATATGGTAGCTCTAAGAAAGCATCCAGATGTGACTATTGTCACCTTCAACGATTGTGGCCGCTGTGCATGGATAACAGCGGAAAAATACGAACTCCAAACTACACTGTGCTCATAATTTTGTATCTACAACATCAGCGCTGAAGATTTCAGACATCGTGACTATGATGAGAAACCAAGTTCACCCGAGAACAGGATTAAAAAAAAATAATATACACATGGCGTAGGGATGTGGCGACCCCATCGCCCGAGAGCTCCGGCTCTTGCAGTCAGTCACGTTGCTTTGGGCTAACTCTCCAATGCCAAATTATGCGGTTACGACACCAGTATGGCGCAGTGCCGCCCACAATAGGCCTGTCTCGATTGGAGGCCATGGTTCAGTTGTGAGTGGCAATAGGAACGAACCGAGGCGACAAACAGGCAATGGCCCTGGACAAACGCGAGAACATCGATTTAAATGGTCGGACCAACTCAGGAGGGACATCCTTACCTGTTGGCAAAGAAGCTCACCGGCGCGAAGAGGATTCGTGAAGAGGTTACATGGCCGTTCGGTCAATATACCCATAAAACGTCTCAGTATTTAAGAGGTCAGGTATTCTTTTTGCGAAAAAACGAATATGAAGCTCTTTATCAACCATCAAACAGCACTGGACGCAAAAAATAAGATCTCCTTCAACAGCGAAACAGCGCCTTGAACGGAGAGTTAAATGGATTCAGGAAAATTCCACCTTTTCTACTCATCCTTCCCGTCAGTTCAATGAAGCGTCAAGTGCCGTAAAAAATCCGCCTAGTGGAGAAGACGTTCAAGTCGTCTGGGAGCATGTGTATGGAGATACTTGTCAGCTAAGTGAAGACGCTTCTGACATATCACTCTTTCGTAACTTTTGCCAAAGGCAAATGAATAAAATGATTTTGTTTGCGCGAAGTTCTAATAGCAATGAAAACTTTCTTTTGTGAGTCAGAAAGACTCCCCTAAAGTTTCATAAAAAAAAATTCCTTCTGTTTCCGCATCGTAGATATAGGTAAAAATCATTAAAAACCGAAGCACTTCTTCAAATTTAAACAGCAAAAAACTTTTTTTTGAGATTTAAATTATCAATAAAAATAGTTCAAAGCAAGTCGATTTATACCTGTGTAGCAATATGCTGCAACAATAACATATAAGGAATGTTGACTTAAAAAAATTTTCATTGACTTTGAATCACAAGAAAATATTCAAAAGTGATACACTGTTCTTTATTTGACAACAAAATTAATTTTCGGTATATAAATTATCAGAAAAAATAGTTCGAAGTAAGTGGATTTGTACTAACTTAGTGTAAAATGATTCAAATATCTTTTACCCTACCTAAGTGACCATGAAATGTCTGATATACGTGAAGAATAATGTCTTTTCAATTTGTGACACCAACAATGTATGCAGAATGTCAATATTGAAATCATTTTTATTTTCGGTATCTGAATAAGGTAAAAATGTTTTCAATTGTATCGAGATTCACACTTGTACAGCGAGAAGGTAATTTAAATAATTGTTATCCGGCCATCCTGACGTCAGAGATGGAATCATCTGATCAAGATTCGAAAGTTCGAAAAGCTTGCCCATTTTTGACACGGAAGATGATTTTGTTTCGAAATTAAAACAGGACGAATAGATTAAAACTAATGTCACAAATCAACATAAAAGTAGGTTATTGGTAATACTTTAATAATTTAATGACATTATAACAAGCCAATATATGTTCCAACTATTTTTTTATTTGATTCTATTCAGAATATATTTTAAGAAATATATAATACTCGTATGATGGTCATATGGTTGACAAATCATATAACTTTAAGAAAATATCGAAAAAATTGAATTCTGGATTTTTTTAAATCCTCTACGTTATTCTGGCCGGATAGGAAATATTGAAGTTACCTCCTCACTGTACAAGTGTAAATCTAGGTACACTTGAAAACATTTTTACCTTATTTAGATACCGAAAATTGATTTTGTTGTGAAATAGCAATATATCACTTTTAGATATTTTCTTGTAATCCAAAATCAATAAAAATTATTTTAATATCAAAATTCTGCACATTTTTTTGGTGTAAAATATTGAAAATACATTCTCAATAACGTATATCGCACATTATATGGTCAAATAGTCGAGAAATTTACCATGAATCTAAGAAAATAGCGAAAAAGTCGACTTTTTCGATTTTTTGAAACTTCAGTCAATTAGGGAGAGTAAAAAAATGTTAATATCATTATCGGTATACAGGTATAAATAGAGTTGCTTGCATTTTTTTTTATGAAACAGTAGGGGAGTGTTTCTGACTCACAAAAGAGATTTCTCATAGCTATTAGAACTTCGCGCAAACAACTTTATTTTTTTCGATACGCCCTAATCCTCATAGATTCAAACACATTTCTATACACTATCATAAAATAAAATTTAAGGAAATTTGCTTTTAAAAACCGGGGTTTTTGTGTTCATTTTGGAAACGGAATAAGCTACAATATTTTTGTCTAAAGAAAATAGATGCGCAATTAATGATTGTTAGTTATTTAATGACGGACTGGCGTGAGGTAGCGAGGGAATCACTTTTAGCCATGTCGAAGTCGACGAACAAGACTTCCCAATCTGTTTCACCATTATTATTAAATATCTGAATACCTTTTATCGAATTTAATTCGAATCTATGGATCCCCTAGTCTATCCAGCAGAACATTTCTTCTGGAACCAAAAAAAAGGTTTTGGTTTTTGGTGAACATTGGCACAGATGTAGCCTCCGGAAGCTACGACCACGATCGTTCAGCGAACGATCGATCCCGACGCAACCGGAGGAGATACGTCATCCGACTCGTCACTTCCCGCAACACCAGAAGACGATTGAGTCGGGAATAATTGCACAAGAAGCTCAAATGAACAACGACGCTGACTTTAAAATCCACAAGACTCGAATACCTGACTAGACGAAAAGGAGCACACCCAAATTTTACTCGTTGCGACAAACCGAGAGTAACCGCACACGGCGACACCTTGATAGGAACTGAAAAAACTAGGAAGAAGGTACAAAAGCTCAACAAAGAAGCTTCACGCCACTACCTGACTCCCCACTTCTACGAAAAGGAAAGCACCTGAAACTCAAAGAACAGAGAGAGAGAGAGAGAGACCTTCAAGGAGAAAGAGCATTGGGCGAAAACCATCTTATTACTAATGAAACCTTGAAGGTCACTCAAACAAGAACAACCACATGAAATAAATTATTAACAATGATGTACTCTTTCATTTCGAATTCGATCTCAGATTTTTTCCCGAGAATCAACATTTTTTTTAGCTTAAAAAATTATAATATACTAACGTCGCCTTGTTGAACTTGAATCACCACCGCTAGAGATCGAAACACGATTGCTATGTTGTGGCAAAGTATAACCATGCCACACTCCTGGCCGCTCGAAGACTTGTTGATCAAAGCTTTGTAAGTCAGGATTTACTATTGAACGTAGATGTGGATGACCCATTACTCCATCTGTAAGATATAATGTAGGGGTTTTTATTAAAGAATTTTTGCAACAAACCGCAAAAATTTGAAATCGACGACACCAAAAGCCTTCCCATATCACACGCAGAAAAGGGTATAAATACGGACAACATGACACTTCAGAAGATTCTAAAAGAAGTTCAGTTAATTCGACTAATTTTCTCTAGATTTCACGTAACATCCAGTAAAATGTACAAGTGTATGGAAAATGCCGGGTTCAGTAGATTTTACTGGAACCATGATTTTAATTTGTAACTTTTAACATCAAATTCGAAATTAGCGACTCCAGAAACCCCCCTTGCATTTAGTTGTATGCAGCGACGACGGAAAGTAGAATTTTTGCGACTTTTATTGGATTTTGGCTCACTGTGCGCCCGCTAGCAATGATCCAGTTTGGCCTTCTGGCTTTCAAGATACCCCTGGGTGAATGCAGTATTGTTTTTAAAATTATTTTTGAATGGTTTTCAAATCTACGCGGCAAAAACGCCTACGAGAAATTTTGGACAAGCACTGTATTTTTCACAACCGCCCTCCTGAAAGTTAAAAAGCCATGAACAAAATAGTCGAGCATAATTCATACGCCCAGCAGAACGGTTATCGAAGTTATCAAAGTAACTGGAAAATAACCATAAAAATCTCAAACTTTAAAACTTTCCATAAATTGCATATACTTACACCAATTTCAAAAGTTTTCATAAATTTCCATAAAATCAATTTTCATGAATGATTGGAAATTTTCGAAAGTATTCTACCCTGATTTGAAAAACCATCGTTAACTGAAAAAATTCAAAAATGTATTTTTCTATCGTTGGATTCGTGAAGGAAGGTTAACCTTATTATTTGAATAATTTATTAACTTGTCTTTAAAATAATTCAGAAATATGAGAGAAAACAAAGTTTTCTATTTTTTTCGGTCTTACGATCATCCATTTTGACCCATTTAGATCCATTTCAAGAAAATATAAAACTTTGTTTTCTCTCATATTTCTGAATATAAAAAGACGATCGAAGAAGGCTTGATTTGCTGATTTCTTTAGAAATCTTGAGGTTTTTTAAAATAATTATTGCATAATTTTTGGAGAAGACAGTTAACTGAAAAGATTGGCGGTTTGTGATTCGAGAGCGAGTCGTAACTGATACTTAAATGCAGGCATAAATCATAAATGTCTGAATACGTCAGGCAAAAATGCGAGAAAAAGCCGCGCCGTAACGAATAGTTATGGACTTTACTGAAATACTCGACTATTATATCCGCGCGCCAACTTCTGTATTAATTTTTATTATTTAAAGATTTTTTGAATGATTTTTGAATGTTCAACACTATTTTATATAATGTATATTATATTTATTTCTGTACCTCGATGTGGTACTGCTTATTCAGGTATTGCAAAATAATGTACACATTTTATTTTTCATGATGACTTTAATATTTTCTCCTTACTTTGCACTAATTTTTATTCTCAGCTGCCCTCAAAATGCGCCCGATTTGAGGGTGCAAATCATGTAGGAGATCTATGCAACAAAAAGTCTTCCTCAGGATGGACAAATTAGCCGAAACTAATACTGCCCTATCCGATTCTCTCCCCGAAGATGTTAATCTCTGGAATCTGAACTGTGTAGTTTACGAGAAGGCGGTCTCCCTGCTTAGCGAAAATAGAAGTAACGATACTTCAGTAAGTCTGAGTAAGACTCGCGAGCGTATTGCACAGCTTCGGTTCAAAATTGTAACGGCGAGACGGCATACATCATCTCTTTCAATAGCGAAACAGTGCCTTGAACGGCGAGTAAAGTGGATTAAAGAAAAGTCCACCTGTTCTATTCATCCTTCACGTCTGTTCAATGTAACTTCACGTGCCGTTAAAAATCCTCCTAATCGAGAAGAGATTCAAGTTTTCTGGGAGCAGTATATGGAGATACTTATCAGCTAAATGAAGACGCTTCAGATATATCACAAGTTCGTAACTTTTGCCAAAGGCAAAAGACAAAAGACAAGTGACTACAAGCTATATCACATATAAGAGGGGCGTCTTTCAAGAACACTCTCTAAGTCCGATACTTTTCTGCATCTCTCTCTTGGCTTTATCTATTGTACTCCAAGGCAAAACCTCTGGATACCTATGTGGCCTGCAGAACAGAAGAGAATATAAGGTCCACCACCTTCCATACATGGACGACTTTAAACTCTTTGCTTCCTCGAAAAGAACCTTAACCTGCAGCCCGTACAACCCTTCACGGAACGTAGAGGGTACATCATGGTCTTTCTGATCAGGGCATCTAATTTCTCTGTTTTATCCATCCTTAAGTGTAATATTACGTAAAGCATGAGGCTCAATTGATAAAAAATACGATTTTTTGGCATCGGCGAGGCATTGTACCTTGAGGCCATATTTTTCTTGCTTTTTCGGCATGTATTGCGTGAATTCACATCAGCCTCAAAATAGCACCCGCATTTCATCAGAGCATACTAAATTTCTCAGGCCCACTGGGAACTTGGTACAGAATACTATTCAAAACCGTCCGAACAGTGCTAGCAACAGAAGAAGAACGATCTAAACATTCATCTCACCCTCGTTGATATCGGCTAGGAAGCTACTGAAGATCTGAAACTTCTAACATGTATAGGGTAAGAAGGGAAGGGTCGAAAAGCTCCCCGCCCCAGGCCGAAAAGACCGATGTATTTATATGTATATGCAGGTTAACATCCTTTTGGAAGCGGTAAATAGGTACTCTAAAGCGATTGTCATGAACTTTGGACTGGACAAGTGTGCCTGCGTCCACCTACACCAAGGAAGACTAGAAACTACATCATCGCGTGACGATCAGGATGTTGAACTCATAGGCGGAAATACCATTAAACATCTTGGTACTGGAGAAACATATACATATATTGAAATACCACAAGCGGATACCCAAAATGTGCGTGTGTTGAAGACGGCCCTTGGAAAAAGATATCGCCGAATTCTCAGAAAAATTTGGGCTTCTGAATTATCTGGAGACAATAAGATCCAGGATACCAAGGATCATACCAAGGATACTAAGTTATCATCCCAGATCTTCCATACCTCGAATATACCTCCCTCGAGATAAAGTTGGTAGAGGCTTGCTGAGCTTAGATTGTCTTCATCGCAGAACAGTTCTGGCAGCAGAGGATCTTGGCCTCCGAATTGATTCCAGCGACACTACACATGGCCTAGCATCACCAACAACTGTGGTGCTCAAAAGTCATGTACAGGAAGCAGAACATACGCTTCTACTACGAGAACATGCTGGCAAGCCCTTTCATAGTCAATTCTACTGCATCATACGTAGAGAAGAGCTCTCGATGGGTCTGTGACCCACTCGTCATATGGCCTTAATACGATTGTCGATTTTCGCAACTTCGTTCATTTTGCAGTTATAGTTAATGGTATTCTTCCAAATTACATCTGTCATAGCCTGAGCTATTGCGTATGCATCCAGCAGAACTGTTAGTTGAAGTTACTGGTGAATCACTACACATTTTCATGAATTTTCGTAAATATCCATACATTTCAAGAAATTTCCACAAATGTCATAAACTTTCATAATTTTCCAAAATTTACAGATAGCTTTTTTTCCTAAGCGGGGATTTCGGGTTCACTTTTAAAATGGGGCAAACTGCAAAATTTTTGTTCAATGCAAAAGGATGCGCAATTAAATTTTCTATAAGAACATGTGCTTTTGTGTGTTACAATCCCAAACTTGTTTCAAAGGCCTTCAGGGGCCCAAGCCGTTCAGCGAGAATAATTAATTGCCTGTTAAAACATATCGTTTGGATTTCATTCTGAATTCCAACTCTTTTTGGTTAGTTTAAAAAAAATACAATACTAACATGGATGCGCAGGATGTGGAACACGATTGCTAGAATCTGAAGAGCGCTGCCGTCTTGATGTTGGATGTCGATTCGACTGACCATCACTTCCATCTGTAAGATACATAAGGATTTTTATTAAAGAATTTTTTCAATGAATCCCGAAAATTTGCTATTCTTTCTAAATAAAGAGAGGTCAAGTGTAATCTCAATAGCAGTTGATTAAAAAAAAACGAAGGTTCCAAGTTTCGACAGAGGAAATATGTATTGAGAATATAGGCACCCTGAATCATGTATTTCTAGAGTATTATGATATTTTGACTTCTGATTGTCCAATGACAAATGTGCAAACATCGATAACTTTGAACGTTATTTGGAGGCTAGACTTTATGAAAAGTGAATATATTAACTGATGAAGGTTTAAAATAGAAGATTTTTTCCTCTGCGTCTTCAACATAAACCGACAAAAAGAAATAAGAAAATTATTTTCCTCAAAGAAATGGTAAGATTTGGAATTTGTAATTACAATGTGAAACAATCAGATGAAAAAAGGAAAATAAAATTCTGTAACAATTATTTATTAAGAAGATACAATTAATTTTTGAATAAAAAAGTATCTATTTCTTATGTCTTTTAATTGAACTTTCTGAAAACGCATGTGACCATGCAGAAACTACATTTTTAAATTTTTGTAGGCTGATCACATGTATATTGACAGAATAAAATATTGAGGAACACCTTTATTTGCTACTTCAAAGCATCAATTGCATATTTTATTATTTTTAAAACATACTGCGGACGCCAAACAAAATTTGAGAAAAAACGTGACGTATAATTTTATCTATAATTTCTGTGTTTCTTTCCAAAATATCCATTGTTTATTGTTTTTTCAAATACATTATTTCAATCACTTTGGTCAATTAATGTGGAGAAAATATTTCTTTTAAAGTCAGATGAATTCATCGTTGGACTCAGTTTTCGATATCAAATATCCACCACATTTGATCTGTCATTTTGAATGCGCAACTTTAGGGGTGAAATTTGAAATTGGAGATGCTTTAAATTCCCTCTATACAAAGTTTAAGAAAGACATGTGAAGTACAACAACTTTGACCGCCATTGAAATTTGTAACTTTTGACATCAAGTTCTAAATCAGCGACTCCAAAAACCCTTCTGTACCAAGCTTGATATAGATGCAATGAAAAATCAATTTTTTGCCATATATATTGCATTTTGGCCCACGGTGCGGCCACTACTATCGTCCAAAAATTATAGGCATCTGCCTTTGAAGCTTGACACATCCAAGAACAGTTAACTTTAGAACATTATTTCTTATACAAGAGGCAATGGCAAAAATTTGGAAAAATTCATGAATATGAATTAAACATTTGTGAACAAATTGGAAATTGTTGCTTAAAATCAGAAAAATTTTCAAGTATACCATCTGCAGTTCTAATGAAGATATTAAAGTGATTCAAACTCCAAACTGTAACGGATAGGCTCTCTAATTATTTACTGTCTCCCGGAAGGATGTGATTGTTTCATTTTGGGTGTAAATCTTGATATTTTCAGACATTCTCTTTTGTTCGAGAGCAAGTTTCAGAAAGCAGCGGGGGTGTCATTTTTGCTGCTGGCCGCTGGTGAATTTCTTTATCTCGTGCTTCTAAGCTGTTGCCCAGACACTGGCGCCTCTCCTGACTGGCAGCAAGAAAAATTAACTAATGCTGGTTCCTAACACTTACTTACTTTCCAATCAAAAAAAAGGTCTGAAAATATATGGAACGCAATCATTCGGAATTAACTCTGGTCATTTCACGGATTCAAAAGTAATGAGAATTTCATTCCGATCGATACGGATTGAAAATTTTCGCCACGTTGCGGAATCATTCTCATTGATGCACGCAATAATTCAATGCCATGTGGAATGATAGTTTGATATCAAGAGGATACAGACAGGATGCAAATTTCTTTCAGATTCGCCGGACTCATTCGGAATGAACTTGAGACTCCAATTCGGACTGAGAAAGAATCAATCGTAATCGGACGGAATCATTCGGACTGGAGTTAGGTTTCAACCAGAAGGTCGGAATCAGTCGGAAACAGATTTCGCATTCGTTCGTCTTCGATCGGAATGAATCGGAGTTGTTCAGAATCAAACGGACTGAATTTAATTTCGAAACTTCCACCAGGGTTGTCGCGTCGGATCTAGAAATATTTTCTCAATATGTGAGATATTGCCCGGCAATATCTTTTGATATTAGATTTTTCTAATCTGAGACATTCAACTCCAATATCTGGATAGTCAATTCGTAGAGGGCGCGCACATCGACAAATGACGTGGCGGGCAGTCGCGTCTCCTGACTTAGCCGTCAGGCTTCGTTAGGTTGAATTTGACGCTGGCGTCATTTGTCGTCATTCGCACGTTTTTCAGGTTTGGGTCTTGACACTGTGGTGAAAATCTAATTTTATCGCATTGCGAATTATTAATAGAAGAGTGGGTTCCCGAGATGATTATCTCGTGGTTGACTTGGTAAAACTTTTCAACACTAAATATGCAAACGATTTGGCGATCATTATCGACGACTGGGTGATGATGAGTAGTACCCATGTTCCCGAAAAATACGGGAAATTTCACTTTCTTGCGAAAACAGCGATATTTTATCTTGTTGTACTGCTTATAAATATGTGGTATTCTATGAAAATATATTTGCTTGCCATGTTATTAACACTTGGAAAACGATTTTTATGAAACAGGCCCATCAGTTAAAATCACCCAGTATGAATCTATAATTATTATAATTAGTATTGTTTATGTATTTAAGTTTTACGTGTCATATGTGTGAAGGATTTAAAAAATTTGTAATAAAATTGACTTCTATTACGAGTTCCATTACAATATTAAGATTTGATTTATTTTTATATAACTTTTTAAAGCTTAATATCATGGACACTCTCTTGTACTATCTCATGAAGTGAATAATAATATTTAAGATATTCCATTAAAATATCCAAGATATTGACAGATGACATTTTCTTTTCAGATTAATATCTAGGATATTCAAGTCCAATATCTCAGATATTGACAGCTGATATCTTCTTTTTAGACTGATATCTAAAATACTTAAGTTCGATATACAGGTTATTTTCGGGCAGCTTTGCATTTATTGGTAGTATTTTTCAGAAATAGTCGTCTCGTATAGTAAAAGTATGGAGAAGGAAGTTTATTGGTTGAGCCAAAATCTGTGGATCTTGTTAGTGGAGCTGGAGTGAATTTTGAAAGAGTTGGAAAATTGCAGGAATTGCAAAATGGATACATTTTTAACAGGGTCCTCAGATTTGAAAAATCACTTCAACATTGTCAAGCAGCGTATGCGGCGGTTAATTTTGTAATACAAAAATGTACTCCATGGGACAACAAAATATTTCCCGCCGAGGGAGTACCTGCATTCCATGTGGTGAATCACCATCTCAGTTTCCTTTCTCAAGATTGCACTGCCAGTTTGTTACGAGAAATTTCCCCTGATTCGCAAATAGCTGCAGAAATATAATGTGCCAGAACTAAGTCTGAAGAAACCATTTTCAGCGTCGTATCGCCGCACGCGCAAAACATAGTTCATCAGGATCCACAAAAAGCGACTTTCATTGGCATCAGCACGTTGTCAGCAATCACGGCCATGAAAAATCATTTCCCATAGTCGCTCAATACTTCGATCACAAAAAAACGGAATTCAAGTTAAAATACTTGATTTGCAAGAAACGGAAGATGAAGAAGCTATTATCATCGCGACCTGTCTTGAAACTGTTCTCGACAAGTATGAAATAAAAGCCAAAATGACGGCCTTTGCAGCTGACAACACGAAGTCAAATTTTGCGGGTCTCAATCGCGCAGGAAAGAAAAACATTCATGCCCTCTTCAAGAAGAACGTTACTTCTAACGTTCTGAAAATCGGATGTTCTGCACACGTTCTCCAAAACAGCGTACAGAACGGGCTCGGCCGATTCGATTTGTTCGATGTGGACACACTATCCTTTAAAACTTACCAGAATTTGTCTATATACACTGTCCGCACAGAGAACTTGGAAGAATTCTGTGATTTCGTCGAAATTTCCTTTAAAAAACGTTTACATCATAGCAAGATACGTTGACTGAGTTTGTTGCCAGTATTGCATTGTCTCCAGCAAATTTACCCTGCCCTGAAGTTCTGTTTCGCATATGAAGAGAAACCGCCGATTGTTCTACAGAAATTTTACGAGCACGATTTAGGAGAATGCTTTGTTGTGTCTTAAGCTTTGAGGGAGAGGATCGAATCGAAGTTTATACTATTCAGCATAAAGTCAACTCTATCGGGATTGCGAACTGAAGGAAAGGGCGGAGAATGAGGACCATTTCGCTGGCCCACCACCAACGCGAATTGAACTTTCTTTGGGCCAAATATTTAGTGCGGAATTTGTTCAAATTTGTTCAACCAAAATTAGAATTTGTGCAACACCGGAAGTACCTGGTAACTCAAAAAAACCCAGGCGGGGCCAGCGAGACGTTTCGCTGGCCCCGACATTAACCAAAATCAACTTTATATGAGCGTATTATTTTCGTCTTTATTTGTTCAAATTTGTGCAACCAAATGAAACCCCTAAAAACTACCCCCTATGCGGAGAACACTATGGCGGGGTAGCGAAACTTTTGGCTGGCCCCAACATTGTCCAAAATCAACTTTATATGAGCGTATTATTTTTGTCTTGATTTATTCAAATTTGTGCAACCAACTGCAATCTCCAAAAACTACCCCCTGTGCGGCAAACACTATGGCGGGGCAGCGACACGTTTCACTGGCCCCGACATTAAACAAAATCAACTTTATATGAGCGTATTATTTTTGTCTTGATTTGTTCAAATTTGTGCAACCAACTGCAACCCCTAAAAACTCATATAAAGTTGAATTTGGATAATGTCGGGGCCAGCGAAACGTTTCACTGGCCCCGCCAGTGTTTTTTTGAGTTATCAGGTACTTCCGGTGTTACACAAATTCTAATTTTGGTTGACAAAATTTGAACAAATTCTGCACTAAATATTTGGCTTTAAAAAGCTTAATTTGCGTGGGTGGTGGGGCCAGCGAAATGCTCCTCAGAGAATGCGACGATTTTGTCCAGCAGGTCATGCTAGTTTATACGGAGGCGGAAGAATATCTGCAAGATTGGAGAGCTTCTCTCACTGAATTTTGAGTATTTGATCTGATCTTCATCGAAACAAATGTTCTCTTTCCGTGAAACACACATTGCAGATATTGCATCTGTCTTTCAGATTTTCCAGTGGCTGGATTTTCAACGCAACGTGCCATTCACCCACGACTACATCGAGAAATCGGTTGAATATTTGCAAGGAAGAAGAGTCGTTTTTCATAAAACAAAGCTTTTTGATCAGACAATGAATCTGGTAAGATTCATTAAGCAGAAACAGAAACAAAATGACCTTTTCTTCAGAGAATTTCGCAACCGTAAAATATGTAAATTCTTTCTCGCAAAAAAACAACAATATCAATGCTTATTCTGAAATTCTAAAAATCGCGGAATTTTTTTCTCAATCCCCGGACATAACGCCGATTGTGAGAGCATTTTTTTGTAACGCAAGTGACTTTCGGTAAAAACTGTGCGTGACCTCTGTTCGATCAAACTTAACTTCAACGAATTTAATTGTAAACAATTTTACGAATATCTACTTGAACCGGAAAACTTGAATTTATTGCGCAAAATAAGTATTGTTGATTAAGTATTATCTATACTTATTGATTGATTAGTTGCAACACTCAACATCATTTACTTTTAAAATTCAAGGTCAAACCATCGGCAACGGAAAGTTAGTGATTTTGAATTCTCTTTTGTTAAAGCCTTTTTGAATCCAACGAAGAAATCCTCATCGCGTGTCTCGTTAGAAAGAAAGGCTGAAAACAAATATACAGATATAATTTAAAAACAATTTTGTTACGATAAAATTCATTGTACCTTCTGTCTTTTTGTCCAAAAATTTTATTTGTTTACTTGTAATGTCATTTTGCACTATTAAAACAAAATCTATGCGTCCTATAAAATACAATTAAGACAAATTTGAAGATCTTTTTCAAGTGCACAATTTTTATTAATTCATCTTTTTTTGTATCTTGCATATAGTTTGACCTGAAAATTTAATTTTTCATTATGTTTTGTGCGGTCAAAATTTTAATTTTCGGCCTTTTAAGCAAATTCATAAAGTTTTAATGACTATCTTTAGAGCTTTCAAAAAGCAACGTGTTTCTTGTCTTGGCTTTTTTCATGTCGTGCGCTTTTTGGCTTAAAATGTTCATTTAGTTTGTTTTTTAGATTTTGAAAATGATATAACTCTGACAATTTTATTTTAATGAAAAAAGTCGTTAGGTTGAATTTTTCAAATTTCAGAGTACTACGAATTGCCGTACATAAGATTTTCAAATCTTACAAAATAATAGGTTCAAAAATTAAAAAAATGCTCTCACTTTTAGAATTCTAATACCAAAGCTCAATCCAATCGAAAGTTATCAGGATGAAACTGTGAGAAAGAATTATTATTGCCAGTGTATATAGTTTTATTTAACTAAAATAAAAAGCCAGGTATTAATAAATTTTATACCCCTAAGCAGATAAGAATCAAGACAAAACGAGGAGTTAATTACTCAGATTTTGGGTGCACGTTAGACTGCAATATTGCAAGATTTCATGGGATCCCAAAAGATACCATGAGATATCATTTATTATAGGACTTACATCATATACAATTATTGCACAACAAACATTTACAAAATAATCAGCGTTCGAGTAAATAATACAAAAATATTGAAAGAATTGATGTAAAACGGAGGGAAACTACAGAATAATGATTTATTTCAGACCACGCCAAATTTCACAACGAATATCTTGAAATCCTTTGAACTCGAACAAAATTCTTTTAAATCCCTCGACATATTTCATATTTTTTGAAATCCGTTAGAATTCCTTCATATCTTTGGAAAACGTAACAATCAGTTTGAAAAAGCATACATCATTTGAAAGCCCTTGAATTAAATCTTAATTGAGGGTCCGGATGCAAGGCCGATTCCCGACTCGCATTTAGGTACCTGCCAAGTATACCCCCACCATTGGGCTACGCGAGTTACCCCTTGCTTGCTTGTTCACGCCTGGGATTATATCTTGGAAGGCTGGCGTACCTGAGATATTTGAACTGTACATTGTAAATAGAATCGTAAACTTTATTACGGGGATTCCCGACAGTAAGATTGAGCTGTTATAATGAATCTTGAATAAAAAATGAAACTGTCTGGTTGAAAATGAAACTGTTTTGATGGAAACTCGTCTTCTTAGCTTGAAAATTTAAGTTTCTTGATAAAAAATGTACAATGCACTTTTTTATTTAAAACTATCATTTAGTTGTTAAATAGTCAAACTGAATTTTTTTTGGGTAGAAATTCAATTATTTGTTTGAAAATTTGTTTAATTTAAAAATTTATCTATTTTAAAACTGCATCTAATTTGGTGTAAATTCATCTTTCTTGAATAAAAATGCAACTGTTTGATCGAAAATTCAAAACCAGAACAATTTTGTTAAAAATTGATACTGTTTGGTTAAAAAACTCAACTATATTTTGTTGAAAAATTGTCTTCTTAGGTTGAAAATTCAGTATCTTTATAGAAAATGTACTTCTTATTTAAAACTTATATTTTTTTGTTGAAAAGCCAAGCTGAAATTTTTTTGGGGTAAAAATTCAACTTTTTTTTGAAAAACTTATCTCTCACCAGACATCATTTTTTGCTTCAGGATTCGACTATTTTGTTTAAAAATTTTGATAGAAACACTTTGTTAAGAAAGAATTTTCTGTTCGAGACTTATATTTTTATTTGAAAATTCATCTCTTTGGTTCAAAGTTTAACTATATTGTTGAAAACTGACCTATTATAAACCATATTTTCGGGTTGAAAATTAAATTGCTTTGTAGATAATTCGTATTTTTGGCTCAAAAATTCAACAATTTTGTTAACAATTGATGTATTTTGTTAAAAATTTATCTTTTTTTTGCATAAAATTAAATTTCTTGGTGAAAAATTAATATTTTTTGTTGAAAATTTACCTTTTTTTGGTTGAAAGTCGTAATACTTTGTTAAAAATTCTGTTTTTATGTGAAATTCACCTTTTTGGATGAAAATTTAACTTTTTTCTCAAATTAGTTTTTTTAAACATTGTTCTTTTGTGGTTAAATGCGACTAGTTGAAAATTAATTTTTATATGCTGAAAATTATTTTTTTCGACAGAAAATGTAACGATTCCATTTTTAGCTGAAAATTCAAGTATTTTGTTTCAAATTCATCTTTTTGTATTGAAAATTCATCTTTCTGAGGATTCAACTATTTAAAAAAAAAAACCGTTTCGTTTTGTTTAATTCAACTCATTCAAAATTCGTCTTTTGGTAGGAATTCTTCTTGAATCCTAAGTCTGATCCAATGTTTCCTCTCAGTAATCAATCTTCGTTCCTTTTTCTGTGGTGATTATTCGTCGATGATTGAATTCATTTTTTTCATATCCTTGGTGATTTGCTTGACGTCTTTTTCAAAACTGATGTCAAAATTATGATTTCCTGTATTTTTAATGCTTCTGATTTTCTTCGCTAGTTCCTTCCTTCTTTCGGCTCGTTTAATGTTTTCCCTGCATATATTCATGTTCTTCTCATGCTCTTTTTTCAAAATTGTGCAGTTTTTTACGCAATTCAGAGGAAGGTCTTTTTGCAAGAGTGTAGAGGGAAATTTTTCTGTCATTCGCGTTGAGTAGGTATCCCAATTCGGATGATGGAATACGAGTCAAGGTATCAGCTATTACATTTTTCTTCCCCTCGCAGTGTTCGATAGTAAACATAAAATCCTGTATCGCCAAGATCCAGCGAATTAACCTACTTCTTACTAACTTGTAAGTCTTCAAAAAGACTAGCGCTTTGTGGTCTGTGCGAATAATTAATCTAGCACCCAATACATATGACCTAAATTTCATAAGGGCCTATACAATGGCTAACAGTTCTTTCTCTGTTGTGTAATATGATAACTCGGATCCCTTCAATATTCGACTGGCAAATGAGATTGGTGTATGTTCTTTATTTTCATCTATTTGGTAAAGAACTGCGCCTAGTGCTGTATCGCTTGCATCTCTTTGTAAAAAAACGGTTTATTCAGGTCCGGATATGATAGGATAATATGATCACAAAATAACTCTTCAACTTGTTTGAAAGCATCCTCTGTTCTTAAATCCCAGATACACTTTGCGCCTATGCGTAATAATTCTAATAGTGGCGTTATTTCTTGCGCATGTTCCCTGGTAAATTTTGTATAGAAGTTTATCACCCCCAAAAATCCACGTAACTCTTTGAGGTTTCTGGGTCTAGGAAATTCCTTAATCGCTTTTATTTTATCTAGGTCAAGTGTGATTCCGATCTGTGTCAAAATGTGGCCTAAGAATTTAACTTCGCTGAAAAAGTAACTCCAAGTGTTCTAGATGTTGAGAAATGCTCTGTGAAGTGCACAAAATATCGTCAATGAAAGTAATTATGAAATTTCCACTCCCCTTTCTAAACAAAATCCAAGGCTCGAACTAATGCAGCCCTGCTTCTTTTCAATCCGAAAGGGGTAACGCAAAATTCATAGCATTTACCTTCGTAAAGAAAAGCCGTATAGGTATTTCATTGAATAGGGATGTAACGGTACTTGCCAAAAACTACTTATTAAATCTACACTCGACATGACTTTAGTACCTGAGCATCGTTGAAATAAAACTTCTGTAGGTTCAGCACATTTATAATCGTTGGCCATTATTTCTTTCAACTTTCTGGCATCTAGACAAAGTCTTATGGAACCATCTATTTTTGAAACCTCCACTAAAGGGTTTATGTACGCGCTATTAGACCTTTGAACAATGCCCATTTCTGTGAATTTTTCAATTCATTGCCCAACTCTATAGCGTAAAAACCTAGGAACTGGATACGTTCTTGATATAAAAGGTCGTTTGTCATCTATTTGCAAACTGTGCCCATAAACCGAGATTTTTCCTGGTCTTCTCGAGAAAACGTTTTTGAAGCAGGAAATTAACTTGTAAAATCGCTCTTTTTCTATCGCGCCTAATAATGTGCATCGAGCGACCTTTTCTCGTATTTGAATATTAGTTAGAGTATATTCATCCTGAGTACTGTCATACGTTGCAATTGTATCGATTTCTTTTATAATATTTGGAAAAGTTTCTTCGGGATCCAAATATTGTCCTGGACATTCAATATATCTTTCTTTTTGAAGGTTTTATGGGTCCAAAATCACTCGCATCCTCTTCGGATCTTTAATCAATAATTTAATTTTCATGGATTTGTATTCATCCTTAATTTCAATTGTGTTATCTTCAAGATCTATTTTGCTTTTAAGCCTTTTCAATATATCAATGCCAATTATACACTCCTTATTTAGCCTAGGCACGATCAAATAAACATGAGAACCCTCCCAGTCGCCTATTTTGAATTTCGCGTATATCTGGTGTTTCAATTTTACTAGCCTAGCTCCGGTGGCACATAATAGAGATAAACAACACTCTGTCGTATGTACGAAGAGTTAGCGTTCAGATTTGTCTCCGACGGAGAAAGAAGTCATTAAATACTACAACTAAACAACACTTTGCTTATTCAGCTCGCAATAGTGCTACTTGGTGAAATCTATGAGCGACAGGTCGCAAAACAAGTATACTAGTGTATCGTAATACTGACAGTTTAACCATACTTATGAAAGGTAGGGCTGTCGTCCAACTCGACTTTCACTTTACGTTTTCGGCCCCAGAGTCGTACCATCCCAGCTTCCAATCTCGCCCACAAACACTGCCACTCACTGCATAAGCTCGTGCTAAAGTAACAAAGGCATGTCGCTTTTAGGTATGGCACTCTTTGCAAGCGTCTATAAAATTTATGTCGAATACGAATTGATATTTATGTTTGTCCGCCTGGGTGCTCATGATTGGCACGTTCTCATCCGGCTGCTGAATGGTTATTCCGCCAAGAGACTTGATCTTCTCGTGCAAAGCTTTCATACTGTCTTCCACTATTTGTATTAATTAACTTCGAAATTCTCTTATATCTCCTCAAATATGTGTTCTGACAGAGAGAGCATTAAATATGGAGAAGATTTTGAACATATCATTAGCGATTTCAGCTATACTCAGCTGATCCCTCAGATGCGCTGTTCTCTATAACCTAAGAATACGTTGGTGCTAAAATTAATTAAAAACGTTATTTTAAAATTAGTTCAGTTAATTCTTCACAAAAGAAATCTCTCTCGAATCCGTCTGTACTAATAGAAAATGCAGATAAGCATAATTTTCGTATATTGAAACTTTTCTATATGCTACGAATATGATCTTTGATCTCAAAAATTTGTATTTTCTTCCTATTCTGAATGTTAAATAATAAAAAATTAATCTTTCGGCTGGTTTTTCAGAGTTCTATCAAGAAAAAGTCATAGTCCAATTTTCACAACTATTTTGCAACGACTCATATACGTATTAATTGAAAGAAGTATAAAACGATAAGCGATGGGGATTATTATCTTTACTTTTCACGTTTGGAAATCATATAGCAAAGATTTAAAGGAGAAAGAATCTTGCTAACAAGGTTTCTCCTTATTTGAATTAAGCAAAAGGTTATAGCAATGGGAAGCATGACAAATCAGATATTCGAAAAGAGAACGCGATTGTGTAAAATTGTCATCTCTATTGAAACAATGAGAAGACATTCTTGTGAAATTTGTACATATGTTACATTCTTTCCACCAGCAAGTCATATTGCTTCAAAATGGAAAAATGATAATTGGTGTAATCGCTACAATGATTGCCCCCCCCCCCCTTTGATTGGCCACCTCACTTGAATATGCTTATATGAAGGAATACTTGGAAATAAAATTACTAATAAATAGTAAAAAGGCGGAATAATCAGGACAGCTGATGCTAATAAAATAATAATATAGAATGATAAAAATGACAAGTTCAATTTTCGACAATTTAAAATAAGAAACGTCAAAAAACTTCTCTTATTTGTGCGCTGAAATGTTTCCTAACCTTTCGGAATTGTCATATTTCCCGACCTATAATTTGGGGGGAAAAGGAAGATTTTTGACATTTTGCGACGTACAAATATCAAAAATCAAACATATAATTTTAAAAATTTGAGGTGTGCATATAGTGAGGGTGGTTTGAAAGGATGAGCTCGAACGGTCTCACTTAGTCTGTAATTCCAGTAATTCGAAACGATTGATCAGCTTTTTGAACTTTGAAATATCGAAAATCAAACTGGCCATTTTTAACATTTTAGGTGTGCATGTAATAAGGGTAATTTTTTAGGGGTTTCCTGAACAGCCCCACCCAGCCTATAATTCGGAGAATAAAAGAAGAATATTTTTGGTGTGGATATATTAAGGGTGGTCTTTGAGGGTGGGTCCAAACTGTCGCCACATTCCTGAATAGTAGGTGATGTGCGAGGGTATAGCTAACTCCTTAAGATATTTGTATTCGCTGAAAATGAAGTTGGCCCCCCATTTTCATTGAATATTATACATATAAGGGGCCATAATTTTTTTCTTAACTTCTCTGAACCATAAAGTAATCCTTTGATCTTATCCCAAAAATATATGCTGTTACCTTGGGTATGAGTATATTACAGGAAAAATGGCGGTGCTGCCACCAATATTTCATTGGAAATAACAATGACAGAAACTTACCCCTGAAATATGAACCAGAAACAAGCGA
>CAKNXH010001215.1:327311-393415 GCA_932178445.1 Andricus quercusramuli
CGTATTTTTTGAACGGCCCCCTACGGTCTTCTTGAAATTATGGCCTGAGCTATTGCGCATGCTTCCACTTCATAAATTTTAATAGATTTCTATAAATTTCAGAAATAATTACAAAATTTTTCACTTCATGAAAGAATTTTTAATTTATTAAAATTTGAGAAACTTATGAACATTTTAAAAATTTATGGAAATGTATTCATTTTATAGATATTTATGAAATTTGGTAACTTTCGATAATACTTCTGCTGTACGTATGTAGAATGACACAATAGCACAATAAGTAACACGCAATTATACCATTAAGCCATTTTCCCTTTCGGCGAGCCTCTAGGGATATGCGTGACACTACCCGAGTCGGGTAGTGTTTCTAGGTGGATAGTTTCTTGTAGTAAATAACTACAAGTGTGGGCTCACCACACCCACGACGGCCAACAGCAACGCAGTAGTATTATTCTCGAACGGTCACCCATCCAAGTACTAACCGCGCCCAACACTGCTTAACTTCAGTGATCTAACGGGAACTGATGTTTCCAGCGTGGTATGGCCGTTGCGTAATATAATGGGAAGAATTTTCTACATGCACCGATGGAAAGAAATAGATTGCGAGGAAACATTTTTGAAAAAAATGTTGGCATACGCGTTGGTCTTCAAAGAAAAATTTCCTATCATATGTTGGCAAAAGTTTTGGTTCAAATCTTTTTAAATGTTAATAATTTATTCCAAATTTTTAACTTACGGGTACACATGAGTATTAATGTTTGTAGCACATGTTGGGACAAATTTGAGATCAAATTGCAATAATTTTAAAAGAAAATTATTCATTACATAGCATGAAATGAAATTTTCACCAAAAATAGATTCAAAAATTGCATATTCAATCTTTACTTGTACCCATAAACTCAATTTCCTGCTAACATCTGTTAAAAAAATTTTGCTACGCATTTATTTCCTTGCGTCTCCGTATCTAAAAATGTGGCCTTGCTCATTTTCAAAACTATAGAACTGAATGTTTTGCCGCACCCTGAAAAAAGTGCTTTGCGAAATACGTGCAATGATGATAAACATATGTTTCAACTGTTTCGAGGTGATTTACGAATTTTGGGATTTAGTCGATATCTGGATGTAAGATATTTTCATGTATTATTCAATTTATTATTGTTGTATTATATTCTACTTACAAACAGCATTGCGGAAAAATATAAGCGTGTAGAAGAACAAGATCAAATTAACAGCTTTCATCTTTCTCGAAGCTGGAACTGATTTCTGGAATCTTTTTTGAACTTCAACTGCAAAGATCTTGCACTGCCTGTACTTATATAGATACTAGCCTTTACGTCATATTGACAAATAATACTCGTATTACTACATTCAGGCAGTGAAGTGGCGTTTTTTCCTGATATAAAAAATCTATTTACTATCCTTGAAAATGTTAGATACTCGGGACGTAGACTAGATCTACACGCGTCAATTTTTTTTCAAGCCTGTCCATTCACGAAACCCAGATAACAATTGTGCGACGCAGATCACCCGCAGATTGTGATTGTCAGGTTATGCATGCAATAACGCACGCCTTTCGTCAGCATGGACTGTCAAGCACACATCTGCGAGCGCTATGAGTCGCATTTCACAGTAAAAAAAAAGGATCAATTTTGTTGCAGAGCATTTTGTTCCAGCGATCATTTTACTCTCGAGATCATAATGATCTGTCCATTCAGATCACTTTGAACATCTTTTTTGGATCATTTATGAGACTGAACAAAATGGCCGCCAATTTTTTGCGCCGATGTTATAACAACATAACCTAACATTTTTATCTATCCGCACGCAAGTGACAACTACACTTAACAGGTGATATTTTCTAATATGAGATTTCGTTAATTTTTTAACTTTTCAAGTACACTGCACGATCAGAAACCATGAAAAGCTCGCATATAGGTTAAAGTACTCTATGAACGTCAGCCATCTTGCTTTGATTTTATACATGATCCCGCATCAGGTCATTATGATCTCAAAAGTCGATCATTCATTCCGGCTGATCAAAATGCTCTTGATTACTGTATCATTTTTGTTGCAAATCAAAATGATATTGATTTCGGTATCATTTTGAACATTTTTTTACTGTTTTGGCCAACACACTCTGCATCACACAATGCCGTGAGAATGTGACGCAGATTCTGCAGTCAATACGAGGGCAGAATTTTGTCTAATAACATTTAATTTTCCTATAGTTATTACTTATAAAATTAAATGTTGTTAGAAAGTTACATAAACCGTTTTCAAAACAATATGGAAATTCTTTTAATAAATTTTTTTAATTTTTTGGATTTTTGGAAATATTAAAAAATTTTTGGAATTTTTCTGAAAGTTTTGAAATGTTGAAAAATTGGAAACTTTAAGTTTCATTCATTTTCCGAAAATGTACAGAAATATAAAGCATCTAAAAATTTTCAAAAATTTACTTTATTTCGAAAAATTTTCAAAATTTCCAACATGACTATTTCTATCTTTATTTTTTTGTTGCAAAATTAGTTTTTAAAATAAAACCAATTTTTTGTTATTTTTTACGTGATATCGCGCTTTTTTTGTCGGCACCGATATTTATACGCACTACACAGCCTTGTTCAAAAAATTATTTATCTCCTCCATGTTTCCAAGCCATCCTGAATGTACTGAATATTTTGAAAACATATTAATGAAGTTTGTCAAATCAGTATCAATATTACATAAAATTCATATATACATAAATTTATTTCGTTACTGCGGTTGAACCAAATTACTTTTTACGAAATTTCTTTCTTTTATCTCAAGTTTTGGACTAAATTAATAACTGGAATTGAATGAAATTGATTGGATTAAAAATTTGCTATTGCAATATGTGGCAGTGACGAAATGTAACAAAAGTTTACCTCGGTTCCCTGAAATTACAACAGTATTAATTGTTCATTTATAATTGCGTAGGGGAAACCACCCTACTGTAGATAGGGAAAAAATCAGCAGCATTTAACTACATCAGTTTCCAAAAATAAAGAAAGATGATCATTGTTAAATAAAGCTTACATATTCAGATAAGTATTCTTATAGAAAAAAATATGGACACCTTTGTCCATCAATAGATATCGTTTCTGGTATTGCTCCTGGGCAAGTAAGAATACTCAATTCTGGATAATTATAATTAATCATTAGTATACTTACAATTAAAATCAATTTGTTGAGTAAATAATAGTTGAAACTACGATTATTTTACAAAAAACCCAAAAGTTTAAATTATTGATATTTTTTTATCTGTGATATTTCGTAAGGTTGGTGCGATTGGTACAAGATGTTTAATCTTCATACAATTTAACCTGATTTGCGATGACAGAAAAGTGCAGCTTTTTTACGTACTTTAATCCAAAAAATTATATCTTTTCCGAAAGGCTCTCCTTGAAACAAAATTAAAATTTATGAGCTTTTTAATAAATAATAAATTGAATTGAATTAATAATAATTTTAATATGTATAACATTGATGATATTCCAGGAAATCAAATATTATTATAAATGAGTTATTTAATTTATTTTAATTATTTATTAATTCCGTAAATGATAATTAGGCCCAAATTATTAATTATTTGAAATGATAAACAATCATTATTTTGTAGCCTAATCGCAAGTAAAATCATATCAACTTTATTTTTTTCAATGACTTGTTTACACATCAAGCACTTTTAATGTTTAAAAAATTATTCTAGTTTTATCGAAATAAGTATTAGGATGTAATGAATTGAAATTCATGTCCGAAAAAAATGAAAAAAATATAACTTATAGATGGCCGAGGTGTTAAGGCCACGGGACAAAGCTACAACAATATAATAGGAAATTACATGAGAAGTTCGACACCCGGCGTATGTACAAGAAATTTACGGAAACTCATTTCTTCATTTTTCTGTACAAAAACTTTTCTGATATTTTTAGTTAACTTCAAAATCTATATATTGGACTTTTATGTCATGAAAAATAATTATAGGTATTATTTAGTTATTAATTTTTTTTATCAAAATAGCCAATCTGTCTAGAAACTAGTCTGTCGTTCAAGTATCTTAAGTTTTTTCCATGTATACTTTTTTATAGTGCAGAGCTATTCTGATATTTCGCATTTTTTCAAACAATCAACTCGGAATATGCATACAATTGCGCGAGTTTATTATATACAATGTTTTTTTTTATTTCTAAGGATTGATTTAATATGTTCAAATTAGATAGCTTTGAGAAATTATATTACAAGATATTCATAAATATATTTTCACTATTGATTAATTAAATAATTAAATAATCCCTGGTGGAAAAAATTCTCCGAAAATTCTCTGCAAATTACTTTATAATATCCCTGAAATAGCTCTGAAAGTACTCTGCAAACGTCGCCTGTATTACTGTTTAAATTCAAACACTTTAGCATAAATGCAGAAGAACTCTGCATTACTCTTTTACAAAAAAATTTTCTACATTCGCATGCATTTCTCAGCGGGCTTTCTGCAAAGAATATTCGCAAATACTCTACAAAACTGCTCTGCAATTGTCTCTGCTTCACTACTGCAATCAGAAAAAACTAAAGAAGATGCAGAGAACCTGCGCATCTTCCTGTGGGAATGAATTATCTACATTTTTGTACATTCCTCTACCATTTTATCAAAAATTTGCGTGAAAGTCTACCACGGTTGGAATCTTTCTTAGTCATTAGGATCTTTTTAATGTGGAAATAAATCATAATATAATTCTATGAGTATGCTGTTTATTGCATTCTTCATCCTCCCTGAAATATCTTAATTAATTGCCACTTTAAAAAAATGTTAGTACAGTCACTCAATAAGTATTCAAAGAGATATTTGTTATTTTGACGCAAAATAAATTAAAAATACGTATAAAAAATATCTAGCTACAAGAAGCGACACACTTTATCCATTTTTTTTAATATCAGCATTACACCTTATTTACAAATAAATTGCAGGAAGAAGCAGACTTTGCCTGCCCCTTTCTGAGAGAATTTATTTCCGAGGAGTTCCCTCTAAGTCTTTTTATTGCAAATCTCCGTCACATCATATTGACATACAAATACAAACATACTATACAAAACTAGTTTGCAGAGAAACTCCACATGGTACTTTTTTCTGCAAGTTTCTGTCACATAATTTACAGAGAAATGACAGAAGGAAGCAGGCGTGCCTAGGGCGCGAGACTTTCGGTTCTCGCGCTTCGAGCTACGTGCTCAGTCGTTTTAATACCCCCACATTTGTGCACAGACCTTTTAAAAATTAAAGGTTAAAGCATCGACAACTGTAATTTTGTAATTGTGAATTCTCTTTTGTTAAAGCTCCTTTGCCTTTAACAAACACATTGTCATCACGTATCTCGTGCTTCGTTATTTTTACGATTTACACCAAAAATATGCATGTCAGCATGAGATGATTCCAAGAAAAGGTGATGATACAATTTAGGCAAAAATTTTTGCAAATAGAATTTATTGTCACTTGCATCGTTTCTACAAAAAATCAATTTTTTTATTTTAATGGATTCTTATCACAAACGTTTTTAACGATTTGGTATATTTTTTTTGGTTGAACAACATATGTCTAATAACACTAATTCACAGCCATTTTGAGCATCATATCTCACTATTATTTTCTCATGTATTTTGGTCCACTCACCACGAAAATCACACTCAAAAATTTTTTCATGGAAAAGTTTTTGAGATGTCCATATTTGATTTTTCTTCAATTTTCGGAATCGTTCCGACCGATCTCCAGTTCTGATTGAAAGATTTCTCTAAATGAGCACTCAAATTGAAGGCAACTGAATCCTCTACAACTGTATATTTTAAAGTTCTTAGATCGGCTTCGTAGTTTAAATCCCAGCGATTTCAATAAGTTGGAAAAGTTGTATTTTTTGGCAAAAATCGAGTTTGACAATCCACATATCGTCCTGAGAAGAAGAGGAATCGCAAATATTAGCCAACTTATTAAAATGGCTAGCATTTGTAAGAAAATTTTGTACGTGATTTTCGTTTTTAGTGGGCCAAAATACATGAAAAAATCATATTAAGCTGTGATGGGCAGAACAAAATTTTAATTTTTTGAACTAGTGTAATTCTTTTTCATTTCTTGTTGTTTTCCCAAAAATGTTGCATACCGCATGTTGAACGTTCCTTTTTTATTACAAAAATTCCATAATGTCAAAAAGTTTCGCATGTATAAAATTACACATAAAAAGAGTTATCTCTAATGATAAAATAGGGTTTCATCAATTTAAAATTTCATTAATTGGCATTTTTTATATATGCGGAAATAAAAGTATTGTGAAAATTAATATAAGATCAGGTACTCTCTCAGAGCTAAGTAGTTATTGAAAGCTCGTTTCATACCGTAGCAGTTGAATAAAAATCTCTATTAATTTTAGTTACTAAGAAATGATGATTCACATATATGTTACTTGGATGTTAAGGGTACAAAAACACCCCCAAAAACATGCTGTATACCCAAAGAATCGTTAATCTTTTTAGTTCGTGGGTATGAATCTTTTGATTCGGTACGCCTGATCGTCAAAATAGAAAAGTTTTACTCAAATCTATCTTAACGTTTTTGAGGAAAAAAATTATTTTGCTAAAATAAGCATTTTTCCATTAAAAACATGTAAAAATCGAAACTTTGAACAAGTGTTAGTCTAAAAACTGCCCATCTTTCTGACATTTTTCTTTCGAATTTTTAGTTTGCAGGTTCGAAAATACAAGAAAACAATTTTTTTAGAATTTTTTATCATACGGCTTTTTTTCTGTACATTTGGTGAGGGGTCCTTTGGTTGTGAATTTGCTCGTCCGTGCAAATTATTGTACGTTTTTTTATCCAACCGCGAATCTGATCTCTCAGTTGTTTTTTCTTCAGTAAAGCTATTTTGAGCGTAAACATGTGTCGTGTTGCTAGTTGCAATATCCTCAATAGGTAGGTAAACACAGAAGAATACCCGAAATTCGAGCAAAGAAAAGATTTAGTTTTTTTTTCTTTGGAACTAAAGGTACCTCGAGCACGTATGATTGTACACAGAAGTGTTAGTAGCGACTCGATTATTTCGGGATATACTTCTTTCATATTTATATTCGAAGTATAAATACAGGTTTAGAGTTTCCATGTTGCAGAAGCGTCGTATTCATCGTTGTTGACACTACACTCGACGGACGCAAGTTTGATTTCTGCTGGTGGTGGATTTTTCATGAAATTTTTCCCTTTGAGTTACTTGGCAATTTTTAAATTAATATATAATAATTATATATCACTATATAATAACCACAAGTTTAATCATAGTTTAGGGTATAAGAATACCGTTGTTCATGTAGGAAAATATGTACTATCATTGAAGTATAAACTAATTTATTGCACTTGCGCATTGTTTATTTTTCCATTTGTTGCAATCAGTTCAATATGTTTTTGCGTCAAATATTCAGGAATATGGAGTGGGAGAATAGTTTTTTGAACCCATAAAACATTTGATTGACTTTAAAATACATTTACTTTTATCAAATGGCATTCCTTCAATACAAAGAAATATTCATTCTAATTTATAGCACATTTATTTAGCATAACTTTGTCACTTATCAAAAGTGAGGGTTTTCACTGCATAAATATTGTATTCACTATAATTATTTCAATATTTCAAATCAAATTATAAATACCCAATTAAAATTTTGCATATCAAAATGTCCTGTTCAGCTCAATTGATTTTCTTTGTCAACAGTTTCTGAAACAGGGAAGTAAAAAGATAGAGATCTCTTTTTTTAATAATTTTGAATCGTTAGGATAGAAAGAGATGGAGAGAATTTAACCTTTTCTATCTCTTTGACAATCTAAATTCACGTATATCTTTTTCAATACCGTCGTTTCTATCCTATTCTATACCTGATCTATTCACGTCAATATCCATGTCTCGTCGTATCATGCATTCATCAAGGCTCATATTTTTCTATCTATTTTTCAATATAAATTCACGTCTATCTTTTTCCCGTGACAAATGGTACAATTTCAAATAAGGAGTCTCTAATATTACGAAATTTGCAATCGTTTTGCATTATTCAAAGCTTTTTTTTTAAATTCCGTAAAAACGTAAAAATTTCATAAATAATAATAAATCCGACACTTGTGGCTTTTCAGTGCTCAGAATGGCTTGACGGGGAATTTGAAATTCGTATGAATCATTTTGGAAATGTTTTAAACGACATAATTTCAGATAGGACGGACCCAAAATTGTGCGATTAAACGAACTTACCTTAAGTGAAGTTCAATCGAAATTATGCCAGTACGTCTCGTCCGAAGAGATCAGATATGTAGTAACGCTAGTTGCTCGAACCTAACTTACAGTATTTCAAAGCCTTAATCAGCGCCTTCCGTCAGAGGGTGTTCCTTCCTTCCGTCCCCACGCCATTACGTTTTTTTGAAATTCAAATCAGTTTAAATCGTTACGGAGGTATCGGGAAAATAAAAAAGGGAGGGACTGATCTATTCGGACGAGACGTACTGGAATAATTTCGATTGAACTTCACTTAAGGTAAGTTCGTTTAGCTACGTCGTCTCGTCCTCTAGATTAGATACGTAGATGTTTAAAGCATTATATGCGATTTGAAACCACCTTTATTTCCCTTAAGCAGGATTCACATTGTTGAGTATTGACAATGCAAAATTACAAGAAGTTTCTCTTAATTGTCGGTTATAGAAATGTGCAAAAACATTCGAATTTCTAGACCATCCTGCCGTTTGTCTTATTAAGTCTATAGTGAGACCTCTCCGGTACGCTGCGGAAGTGGAAGCATGTCGCGTAATGTACCCAGTAAACACACTCGTATCTATTCCACTATTTTTTAGTACCGTCTTTAACCAGCGACTATGACTATGACACATAGTTTTGGTTGTTCTTGAAAAAAGGGGAATTGCAAGATCGGTTGCTCCTTACCCATCGCCAATGTTTTTATCCTATCTGTGATGAAAAATTTTACAGACTCTGTGGATATCTTAATATTGCCTATTTTTATTTTAGAAAGTATTTGCATACGCTGAGCGGTGGCTAACGCTGGGAGAGTTGCTAGTTTTAGAGTATTTTTTCCTAACTCAAGGTCGCCATTCGGCCAAAATTTTGATAAGTATGTTAAGACAGGATCCGGATCCCAAATGTCGCTGTATTTAGCCTTCTGCGGTTTTAAAACGGACACACCTTTGAAAAAAATCTTTTAATTCTTGCATCTTGACCTAGGTCATAAGACAAAACTAACGAGAACGCGGATCAGTAAGTGTTGAGAGTTCCATACGATTTTACAGTTTTAAATTTGCTCGCCAAGAACCTCAAAACATTTGGAACAGATGCATCAAAGCAAGATAGGTTGTTTTCGAGACAAAAGGCCTGCCATAGACGCAGTGGTTTTTCGTATTGCTGGTACGCTCCTTTTGACAGTGACGCGAGGATTGCGGTCAGGGAATCTTCTGGCAGTCCTTGTCTAAAATACGCTTCCCAGACAGCATTCCTGCTACCAAAGTGAGCTTCTGTGCCAGCGGATGGGATTCCCTGGACGAAGACATAATAAATTAAGATGTGGACCCAAAAAAACCATATTGCCTACTAATAAGGTCTGGTACAGTGGAAACCAAGACTGAGTTGGCCAAAAGGGCACTACCACTATTCCCTCCGCTTTATCAAAAATAATTTTTTGTAAGGTTCCGAGCACCAGCGAAAACGGGAGAAAGGCGTAAAATTTATAGTGAGTCCACTGAATTGTGAAAGCGTCCACCGCGTATGCTTCAGGGTCTGGCTTCCAGGAAACGAAACGACTGCATTTCGAATTTATATTCGAAGCAAACAAATCAATATAAAAGCTTCCAAAAGCCATTTTTATTTTTTCAAAAGCCTGCGGTGCCAGTTACCACTCTGTTTCATACGGTAAACGGCGAGATTCTATGTCTGCTACAAAATTCTCTATAGATGGAATGTAAGACGCGAAGATCCACAGGTTGCGTCTTTTACACCATTGCCAAATATCTTTTACATATCCCACTTAATTTTGGGAACTGAATGCTCCCCATTCTACATATTAATGTAGGATATGGCAGTCGTGTTATCTATCCTAAGAAGAATTTCGCAAGGAGTTCTAAATAATTGATATGCGACTCCTTTTAATGTTGATTCCACCAACCGTGCGCAGTAACTTCTTCGCAGGCTGCCTCCCAGCCTCAAAGTGAAGCATCTGTAAAAATCTCAATTTTTTAATCTAATGACCTAATAGGATTATTGGCGAAACGAATATTGTTAATCCACCATTGAATGTCCGGTAGCAAACCTCGAGAAAGTAACATCATTCTATTAAAATCTCCGTTTTTATTTTTCAATGCTAAGAATTTTTCCCTCTCTAAATTCTTGGTATATAAGCTTCCATACCTAACTGCTGGACAAGCCGCAACTAGGGTATCTACAAATTGAGCTAATTCTCTAGATCTCAATTTCTCGGCTACTGGCTTTAGTAGTTTGGTAGAGACGAAGGGGGCCGTAGACAGTCCAAAAGGCATGCAGTTCAACTCACAATATCGTCCTTCAAAAATAAATTTCAAATATTTCCTAAAAGATTTCGTTATAGGGATGAGGAAATATGCATCTTTTAGGTCTACGGTAGCCAAAAAGGCATCTTTAAAAAGCACTCTTATTACTGTTTTCCTATCCTCTATCTTAAAATGGGTAGGTTCGATAAATCTATTCAAGTTTTTGAGATTTAGGATGAAACGTTTTTCACCATTGGTCTTGGCAATTAAAAAATAAGGAGTGATAAATTGCCCTTGGGTCGGTGAGCACTCAGAAACTGCCCCTTTTTCGAGAAGTTGATCGATTGCACTTTTGCAGATCGACTCCTGTTTTGACAAACTAACCTCTTTGGGTAATTGGTTTTGACAGGGTCTTGACGAAAAGGAGATTTTATAGCCCGTGACATATTGCAGAATGAGGGAATCTCCCTCCCTGTCCAGCTGCAGGTCTGTAGTGCATCTTGGAAGGGCCCTTGGAGTTTACATGTTCTGAATAACTTCAACCGCTATTGGTTGATACTGACTGCTTCCTATGGTCTTGCGCGTTACGCGTTGTTGGACGACTTGGCTTCGCAATAGTTTTGCTCGATTTTTCAATTGACTGCGCGGTTTTGAACTGTTCTGCGAACTTATCACCAAAAAGAAGCGCTCCCACTTCACAGTCGTCGACAATATTTTTAACCAGCGGATACAAGCTAGGAGCGATAAAGGAGCGTCTTGTTAGGGACATCTTGTGATGCAGTTCTGTCAAAATTCTCCTGGAGTTCACTAATAAACCTATCAAGGGGACCACGTCTAAAGTCTTGTTCTTATCTTTTTGACTCTTCAAAAGTTCGGTCAGACATAAGCCCATCGCCGCCAAACCTGCACTTAGTTGCGCCTGCGCGGACACTTGATATGAGTCCTTTTTTACTAAATGGGAGGAAATACCCTTTACCTCCGGGTTGAGCACCGGCGCTTGTAGTAACAAGCAATTTCTCGTGGTTGGGTATTTTTCTATTAACTCCTTCCTTTCATCTTTGGAAAGTCCCCATTTCCAAGACCAAATTTCGACAAGCGATGGATGGATCTCAGGGTCAAATTCTGCATTCTTGGCCTTTCCTCCCAAAAGATTCATAATTTCAGGTGATGCTCCCTCGATGATATTTTCGTCATCCTTCTGGGTGTTTTCTACGTTGGCTTGCCCGTTCTCCACATTCTCGAGATTTGGGTTGCTCTCACTTTCCTTAGAGAAACCACGAAATTCTCTGCTTGGACTTCGATTGTCGCGAATAGGCGATCTGCTTCTTCCGCGGCTGGAGCTTCTTGATTCAGAAGGAAAATATCGCTGCTTGGAATAACGGTCCCTATAGATAGAGGGTGAGCGAGGCGGGCTTCAACCAAGGCGTTGCGGACATTTCGGGTAACGCTTGCCGCCATTTTTGTCGTAGCGATCTCTAAACGCGTAGCGTCGTTCTCTTGCCGCTGAGGGTGAGCGATAACGATGATGACCGTGACGTAACGAGCCTCGCAGGCTGCGCTCACCGTCTTCGTCGCTTCGATGAGATCTATGATAATAATCACTGGATCTGAACGGAGAATGCCTCTTCATCCTCTTCCTCAGGTGCTCCTTGAACTCGTCCAATAACTCTTCCATCACTCTATCACGAGACCTACTTCGAGGTCTTTCACGTTTCCCGCGTTTCGTGGAATTGGGATCCATGCTGCAAATTGACTCGCGCGCGAATAAAACACCAAAAATTATAAATTTCTACGAACGAATTTTTCTAGCTTGTGAGTAGAATCGCACAGAAAAGCTTAATGACGTGGGGGCGGAAGGAAGGAACACCCTCTGACGGAAGGCACGTTCAACTATAGGCACTAGACATTTTACAAATGTGTAACCTAATGAAATCTGGCTTATGAGACGAAACCTAGACTTCAATATCTTGAAGACAAACAGAAGATGAAATATTTTTACATCAGCGTTCGAATGAACTTGGAACCAAAGGATGGGAAGGATTCTAAAATGAGTGAACTTATATATACAAGAAATATGATTTATTAAACAGCTTTATTTTTACATGCTCCCGCATTTGCCTGCACATCCATACGATTGTGTTTCAGTGCAACCCGGTCGGAAAAACCCGCTTGTGGGGAAAACCCCCAGGAGAAGCCAAATCCTACATAACCTATACAGGTAACATCAATAAGTCTGCCGAAAAAAATATAAAAGTTCATTATTCCAACCATTAACAGGTACGTAACTAAGATAGTATTTCACGATACAAGTGCGTTAAACAGGTGATCACGCACATGTGTCATACACTATTTTTTGCAACACCCAACCGGGAAAGTTGCTAATTGAGAGAGTGATTAAGAATGTAATTTACCTCAAGTTAACTGCTTACTTAACTCTGGTTGTGATTTCACTCGCCAATTCGCGAAGAATGTGTAAAAATATCACCCGTGCATAATGGCCATCCTTTATGCACACCTATGACGTCAGCGAGTATAATGACCGTACATTATATACGGTGACGTCACTGTGCTTTAAATACCTACTTGACACATAACTTCGGGCACATAAAGTGCAACTTTAGAAGTGGGTATTGCAAAAACTACTATATAAATTATTATACAGTAGTGGTGCAAAATGAATCTTGAATTTTTTCATTGCACCGCAAAAATTTGGTATTTGTCCAAAAAATGGAATTTCAATCATTTTAAGAAAGCTCAAATCAACACGTGGTTTCTATATGAGAAATTTTATACCTATTCAATCGACCTGGACGAGTGTTTTTCCGAGCTCCTAAGTGATTCTTATTTTAAAAATCTGAACACTTTAGGCACATATCTATAATATCTTTGTTTTAGTTTCTACATTACCTCTTATGAGAGGAAACATATCCTCCACGACCCATGTATTTTTCCAAGATAATGCATGAGATTTACATGTCCACTTTTCCGTTTCATGATTAAAATCTGTGCGACGCATATATACATCAAACGATGTGTGATAATATAATTGACCTGATTGTGTAAGAGAAATATAGTTATTATTTCAGTCAAACTATTTAAAAAGTCATTAGCTGTGAACTACTAGGCACTTCACTACGTGTAAATTAGTTATTTGTGATACCAGTGTGCCAAAACTCCATAATCAGGAAAAAACTAGTTTTTCTGCGCAGAGTTCTATAATATTTTTTAAACTTATATTATAGTTTTTAAATTACCTTTGTCAGGTCCTTTTGTTATAATCATCCAGTCGTCGCGATTGCATTTTGCAACTATGTTCTCGCGGTCAATATGAAGCACATCAGGACGATGAATTCGATCCCCTTCCAGATAGAGTACCTGCGGTATATTATATTCTTCTGTAAAACAATATAGCCATAAGTTATTTTAACGATAGAAAATTCCTGCACTGAGAACTACTAAATTGTACTGAGTTGTGAGTCTACTAATAATAATTGGCAAAGAACTGAAATTTTGATACTGTTTTCTGAATGCCAAAAATGTATTCTTAGTTTTAAAAAATTATGACCAATAACAATTGTTTTATAGAATCCATGCAGGTTGTCTTGCGTTACAGTATTTTTACTTCATTGCCCCGTGAGATAAAAAAATAGACAAATCATTCAAGATTTACTAATTTATTAATATTCAATACAAATTTCACTAATTTTATATGAGAGTTCTTGCAACATCGAAAATTTGGATTGAAGAGTTTACGAATGGAAAACATGCCAATGCAAGTTGAACCATTATATATCTAAATTGTAAATTTCAATATTGTCTACTTCCAAGGAACGTTTGGAAACGTTCAATTTTGGAATGGTCCTATTTAAAATTACTTCAAATAGAACGTATTTGAAATAATTCAATTTTTAAAGCTTAGAATTTTACATTCTTGAATTTTCAAAAGAAATCTTAGCAATTATTTTTGAAAAATCGATCCTGTCACTTCAAATTACATTCGACATAACAAGAAATTATTATTTCTCTCTTGTAAATTCCTGCAATTCCAGTTTAATGTTTTAAAATTTAAGTAGATTCGATTTGGAAAAATTTTTAATTTTCAAATGAGCCCTTTTTACTCCTTAAAAGCCGCTAATGATTTTAATATTATTTCTGTAATTTTTTCATTTGTACGCCAGCTGATGGAAACATTTTAATTATGCAGTTATGCAATACAATTTTAAATTCTTCAATATTTGAGGCTCCTAATTTCATAGTGTACAAGTTTAAGCGTTTAAGATAAAAGTTATTCAATGTATATTGTTTGTATGTATATCGTTTGAAAAAATTTAATTTTCAATTAAAGAAAAAAAGTGCTTTAAACGGTTATGACCCGTCCAATTTTCAATGATAACAATGTAAGAATTCAGTTTCGAGATATTTAGTCACTGAATCGATCAAAAAAGGTTCGATAAAAGAATACTATTAGTTTGACAAAAAACTGAGCGAAGGTGTTATGTGTCAGAACTTTTTTCATTTTTCGAGCCAAGCATCCCATTTTCGAAAATTTATAGATTAGGCCCTTGTCGATTTTTCACCTTTCATTTTTTTAACCCAGGAAGCTTCAAAATGAAAATAGAATTTTGAAAGCCATGGATACAGTTCCAAATAGTGTCCCTTTCTATTATTACATTAATTATTTCTGGAAATATTTTTCAGGTCATATGGATTGTATTGATATCTACTGAATTTTTCGAAATTGTAGAACCATAACTTTTCTTCAAAGATTTTTAATTTTTCGTACTTTGAAATAAAATTTATTTATTGGTGAAAACTGTTTCTGCCTATTTTAACACAAGAAACATTCATTCCATTTACAAATAATCACGCCAGGCAATTTGATCAGAAAGTTTAACAAGGTGGCACAAAATATAATTGGTTTTTTGTAAAAGAATAATGTTTTTTGTACTTAAATTACCGCATTCGTGATATACGCTCATTTTATTTGTAATTAGTCTGTAATTGAACGCTGGATTGTGATTTAAAATTTTGTTTTAAATCTTTGCAACATATTGATTTTAAAAATTTTTCTATACAATTTATTGCAAATCATTCACTTATAGATTATTCATTCTAGATACACTACTGACGGGTAGTATCAACGCACTAACCTGATAACCTTTTAAAAATTAGTAATTTGGTCTTGTGGTTAATGAATTATTATTAGTGAGAAGGATGAAATGAAGTTCCAACTTTAAGGAATTTTGTACTTTAACTTATAAATATAAAAAATATATGTGATATTTGGGACGCCACATTTCATTTGAGCCATTAAACGTTTAGAAATTTTTACCGGTTTATGAAATATTTATTTTTTTGCGAGCATGCAAAAATCCTAAACATCGCTTTTGTGAAATATTGAATTAATTAATTAATTTCCCTATCTCCTGCGGAGAGTTGAACATGGTGTACAAAATTTTAAAAAATTCGGAATTTTATGTTTGGTTTTCTCGCATCATAATTCAATACCCACTGTAATGTCGAGGCTTAACACTCATTAAGGATCCTCCCTAGACTTGATTATTGAAGTAAAAAAACTACTCAAACCGCGAAATGTTTCATAGCTAATGCGAACACAAAACCTAATTATTTAAGACTAGATCTAAAATTGTGGTATGATGTGTGAGTGTGGGTAAATTTAGTTTGTCCTTTTATAACCGTTCATTTTGTCTGGAGTATAATAACAACACAGGTAACTGTAAATAGTAAATTAGGCTAGGGATAGGTAAAGCTTACATTTGGTAGGGAGCAGACGTCCTGCCTTGGTTTTGAAGATACCCGAAGTTAAAAACCTAATTCTTAATAAATATTATTGATTTACCACCTTTTACAAAGTTAATGGTCTACAATGTCTCTCGCTCTCACTAAAATCCCTCTACCTTTGAGCTAGGGCATTTATTCCGAAAATATGAATATAGATTTTCAGGTGAATTCAATTAAGCTCTTTTTCGAAGCTTTTTGCCGAGTGGCACTAAATGAGTGCCTGGCGCCAAAATCCGACGTAATTATTTCTACACTCCTTTCCATCGTTAAGCCCTAAAATCTGGCGTCGCTCTTCACTCTGCATCCCAAGGAGCTAGGACCAGCATTATACGACAAACTCTTATTTAACGCGGAATTCAATTAGTTCTTCAAGGAGTCTTTGGAAATATTTTCATCTCCCTATATTTTGGAACGCTCTATCACCTTCTAAAGTCACGGCTCATTTTCTATAAGTCATGAAGTTAAGTGGTTCGATACTATTCGACGGCAGTTCAGCTCTTAGATATTAAATCGCTGCAATTATAGTGAAAAAAAAAGGTTTCTGTATATACTAATCTCAGTTTTTTGTTTATATATACGATTTGTTAAAAAAAATGAAGTGATTCAGAAAATTCATTATTTCAGTTCTTTTTCTGCTAAGATTTATTGTTAGAACTTGTACTTGGGTTTTGAGGACATATTATGCTTCTCTGCCTTTCGTAAATCAATTCTTCAGCCTCGTTCAGCGGTCTAGCGACTCGAGAAACACGCTCATCAGCAACATGGACGATTATATAAGGGGCGTTTAAATGCCAGATTATTTGACCCAAATCAAATTCATCCTCATTGTGGATAGCGTAGATATTATCTACTAGTACTGGTTCAACTGGTGTTTCTGTAAAAAATAATATATCGACTTTTATTATAGGACTAGAAAGAAGTAGGCGCGCCACGAGCGCAATTTTTCTTGCCTTTCGCAATTTTTAAATCAAGATATAAAATTAATTTCAATACTAAATGCTCGTATTGCATAGTACTTACTACCTGAAATAATAGAAAAACAAGAGGTATTTCTCGGATGAAAATTGAAATTATACAATCAGACCGTTGTGTTTTGGTTAAAAAATGAAATTTATGATTAAAAACAGTTATAATAATAAATTATGTAATTATAAATATTTCATATGAAATTATATATTAAGTATAAGCCAACGACCATACCACGCTGAAAAAACCAGTTCTTGTTAGATCAATGGAGTTAAGCAGTGTTGAGCGCGGTTAGTACTTGGATGGGTGACCATTCGGGAATAATACTATTGCGTGCTGTTGGCGTCGTGGGTGTGGTGAGCCCACACTTGTAGTTCTTTACTACAAGAAACTATCCACCTGGAAACACTACCCGAATTGGGTAGTGTCACGCCTACGCCGAAAGGGAAATGGCTTAATGGTATAATAAGTAAATCGTTCAAAATTGTAACTTCTATGGAGAGGCCGAAAACAAAACAGACCTTCGAAAGAAACTAGGGTAAATAACGCCGCCAAATAATACATTCTTAATAGCATTATATTCTAAATAATAGTATATATATAAAGAAAAAGTTAGACAACCACCACAGGGTACCACTAAAAGCAACTGCTATCTAAAAAAAAAATCTCAATAGCCCCCAAGAGAACCGCGGTAAAATACACCGATGGCAACGTCTCACATCCGTGAGATGGGTGGTCACAGGGCACGACGAAATCACAACGACAGGCAGGCGAAACCCTCGTGTGTCTTGAGGACACGAAGCCACCCAAGGATGACAGCTTTCTGCATCCATCTCGCAAGTGCCTTGGCATATTTTTGGCACGCGGGTATGGCTTTAATATTATGAACCAGCGATAGTGATAATTTCGCACCTCCGAGAGCACCTATCACAAGGACAATTACTCGTACCGAATATTTTGGGTACAGTCGTTGCAGCTCTCTTTTAAGGTCTTGATACCTCTCCTCTTTTTCTTTCTCCTTTCCAGTGATGTTGTATTCGGACGCAGTCGAGAATTCGATCACGAATAGAGTTCGTTTCTCGAAGTCTTGGAGAACAATGTCAGGCCTCGAGTGCGCAACGGAGACTGCTGCCCGAATATCGTAGTTCCAGAAAATCTGGCACTTCTCGTTTCGGACAATTGACTCTATATCACTTGGAGCGTTCGGCAGGGCAGGGTCGTGACCAACACCGTAAGAGCGACAAAGGCCCTGCGTGGGCGGGCACCCCGATAGTATGTGTTCCAGGTACTCAGCGTGTGCATGACATGCTCTGCACCTATCACTGGGAACTTCATGACATAATATGCGGTGACGGTATGCTAAGGTGAAAATGACACCATCCTGGCATGCGAAAATAGAGCCCTCTGTACCTGAATTGAGCCCTGATGATTTGAGGAAAGCAAAAGTTTGCTCCTTTGACAAGGACTGTTTTTCTACATTTCTGTGAAAGTTTCCGTGCATATGCTTGTCGAGTAGCTCTTGGTGAAATTTACTATCCTCTGCTTTCTTTACTTCGGCTTTTAGACGTGAAGTATCTAGATGGAGTAATGCACTTTCCTCACTTCTGATGTTAAAATTCAGGCCAAGGGTCTCGGCAGCTTGCTCCGCGGCTTCATAAAGGAACGCTCCTTCGTCAATCATCTCGTGGTTTCTGACCATCTTAAGGAGAGGATCTCTGCCATTCGCAACGATGTAAGCGGTACTTAAAACAATTCGGTTATGAAGACACTGGAGATTCAGAAGTCTGCGTCCGCCTTGACGGCGTGAAATGTATAATCGCCAAACTGACGAATTGATATGCAAGCTTTCATGTATATGCATGATCTTACGCGTGGCGACATCGAAGGCCTTAAGCTCGTTCTTCGTCCACTGAACCACCTCAAACGAGTAGAGTAGAACCGGGATGGCAAGCATGTCAGTCGCAGTATCTGCTTCGGAGAGACTCCTTCACTGATGTTACATCCTGAATGCGGCTTTGAGGCACGCTCAGGTATGTATAGGTCTCTCCAGTGTTAAGATTTCTAATAACACTTATATCCACAAGCTCAGGGTCCTTGGGAACGCCTGTAATCTTTCCTTTCGTTAAATGAATTTTGGCACACTTGTCCAAACCAAAGTCCATCCCAATCTCTCCTGTGTAGTTCTTGACGATATTTATAGCAGTTTGAAGTTTACTTTTACCAGCGGCATAGATCTTCAGGTCATCCATATAAAATACATGAGTGACCTTATGCTCACGCTGATTAGTGTCGCCACAGAGGTATCCAGGAGAATTTCGTAGTGCGAGAGATAGAGGCAGAAGAGAGATGCAAAAAAGCAGAGAACACATACTATCCCCTTGAAAGACGCCCCTCTGTAAGGTGAACTTGTTCGTCGTCAGACGATGATTCCTAGATGAGATGGTGAATCTAGTTTTCCGAATGTACCTTCAAGCTTTCTAACAGACAGATGATAAGTCTATGAGAGGTTGAATCGAAAGCTTTCCGGTAGTCAATCCAGGCCATTGACAGGACGCGTTGATGGGCGGCAGCGTCTTTACAGACACGCCTGTCAATCAACAGGTTCTCTCGACAGCCTGCTACACCTTTTTTCGAGCCTCGTTGTTCGTACATCTCTCGCCATACAGGCTCAATTCGTCGAACGATCCTGTTGTTTAGGAAAGCTGTAAAGATCTTATACAGTGTGTTTCAACCAGTTATTGGCCTGTTATTCTCTGGTCTGGACATGTTGCCTTTTTTCGGTAGGAGTATAGTGCGTCCTAACACCAGCCACTGCGGAATGGGCGTCTCCGACTTTAAATATGAGGTGAATATGCGGGCCAAATGTTGGTGTATAGAAGCCAACTTCTTCCACCAAAAGTTCTTGACACAATCTGGTCCAGCACCGGAAAAGTTCTTCGTGCTTCTAACCGCTTTTTTCACCTCTTCGGCATTGACTGATGGGCACTCCTTCTCAGATTTTATGAGGCTGTCGCAAAACTCCTTGAAGCGTATGATATTGTCAGTATGTTCTTTCAACTCTAGTGTTTTCGGGATCTGGTACACCTCTCTCCAAAAAGTCTACCTCCTTGGGCTTGGGTGGATTTTTTACAAAAACAGGGGATCACTGAAGAGGCGTGATGGGTCAGCAAGAAACTGTTGATTCTCCCTGTTCCATCTCTCCCTCTTCTGTATCCTCCTCTTTGCGTCAGATAACAGCCTTATTTTGTCAACAATATGCTGCTTGATTGTCAGCAGCTTTGACTTGCTCAGTGTGTGATTCCAGGCCCTTAGTTCTTGGGCGAACTTTCGAACCCCTTCCGTGAACGGTCTACCAGATGTTATGTAGTCAATCACACATTGAACACGGGACGCATTCTGTCTTGCCCATCCAATTTTCTTGTTCAGTTGATGCAAGCGTCGTTTGGTCTTCTGATTCATCGTCGGTTTCAGCCTTCGATTTGAATCAGCCAAAGCTCTCGCAGCACCATAAACTGAGCAATTGATGGTCCAGAGGTCGGACTCTTGACAGATATCTCCACGAAGGGATGCATCCATTTCAGCCAGATCTTGGGGCTTAAGAGGAACTTGCATGCTGATGTTCCTCCTTGTACTGAAATTGCGATCGTCTTCCAGAAGGTGCCTGCTTTCTGCGGTTGGTCTTAATGTCGTTTCATCTCCGTCTGCAGCTTGCTCAAGCAGCGGTTGAGAAAGCGCTCCGCGTACATATCCATTTTTGCGGAGGTAGTCGGCTTGATTTCGCAAAGACTGATGCGAAACGTATTGAAGCTCTGGGTGTTTCTGGCACCACAGAGTATGCATACGCGCCATAAAGCCTCCGCGAACAGGGACAATACTGGCATCGTAGCAGTCTAGCACGTCATTCTTAAGTTGATCCGTCCACTGAATGTGGGCGTTTCGCAGGTTCGTCGTCGTGTTTCCATCTAAATTATTTTCAGCAGCCCGAACTCTAGGATTATCGGTATTGTTTGCCGATCCATTGTCGGGTGCTCTGCGCGTTCGATCGTTCTGAACCGCATCTACAACATTTTGGTGGTTTGTTGGTTTCATTGTTGTTCCCACGAGCAGCTAGGGAAAGGGTTTGTCAATCCTTGTAGAGTCCCGCGTGCAAGGATAAGGCTGATACTCTGAGACGTCGCCCGGTATCCCAGAGTCACCGTTAAAGACACCTCACCCAGGTGCCATGCAGCTTCCGGCACGGTTCTCACACCTTCGCTTAGGGGTTATTCCTTCGGGGCCATCCCTGGACAATTGTCCGCGACTGCTTATTAATTATTGTAACCATATTCAGCAGAAACCTTGGTACGGGGACCCTCTGTCCGCAACCCGAGGACGCGTTCGGTGGCTTTGCCATAAGCCCTTCGGTTCTATTCCCAGGGAATCGAAACCGAAACCGAAAAAAAAAATATATATATATATATATATATATATATATATAAGTTAAAAGTAGATCAATTTTAAGAGAGATTGATTAATAGAATTTAAAAAAAAATAAAATAGAAAATATAGTTTAAAATGTAAGCAAAAGAAATAGATATATATGTCCTAAAAATCATTTTTGTTCCCTCGGTTTAAAATGTGCTACTTCAGCAAATCCGCTAACGAAGGTTTTGTTACCTGAAACATTATAAACAATTTAGATTACAATATGAATATAATTTGAAAAAAAACGCACTATTTATTATTCAAAAGCTCAATGTATTAGGTTAGAATTTCAAATACATAATTGTTGAAATACAATTCAAATAATTTCAAACATTTAGTTGTAAAACGACAATTTCTAAATAGCTTCAAAATAGACATATGTGTAACATTTGTACACATTTAGCTAAAAAAAGAAAACAATTTTTATCGACTTAGATCAATATGCATTTGTACTGTCTTACTGTTATAAATACGTTTTTTCTTATCTCTTTAGCATCTTTGGTTACATTTTTCATATTTTGTATAAATTTTAAGCCTAAAAAACGACAATTTCAGTAAATTCAAAATATACATATGTATAACATTTGTAAACATTTAGCTAAAAATAGAAAACAATTTTTATCTACTTAGTACCAATATGCATTTGTACTGTCTTGCTGTTATAAATACGTTTTTTCTTATCTTTAGCATCTTTGGTTACACTTTTCATATATCTTATATACATTTTTAGCCTAAAAATTGCAAACCGACGATTCTGTACATTTTAACTGCATAAAATGCTTAAAAAACAATCATGATGTATACTGTTTACATCAGTGTATACTGCACACTGCGCGCCTCCGCTGCCAAGGTATACTAAGTATATCTATATATGTGGCGAAAGTTGACGTAAAATGGCGGAGCCAATCAGTAAAAATGACACTAGGTTGCCACACTGTCTCTGGACCCTCTGTAGGTCTTAGAGGCACTCTTCAGGCGTATGACCCATATGAATACAATCCCGCCAAATTTTCAGTATCAAGAAATGCTTGTAATTATAAATTCTGTCATTTATATTTTCATTATTGAAGATATTCTACTTCTGGCACACAAATAATTTAAATATTAAAACCTATTAATGAGAAAACAGTTTCATTCGCTAATAGCATGTGGCAGAGTTTAGTTATCTCACAACATTCTATTGCGAAATTTGTATTACTCCACACACACATACACACACCTATAGTATTATTTTGAATTATATGTTTGTTTTAAGAGATTACATCCTTTTTTATTTGTGAATTATTTCCTATCAATACGGTGAGTTTTGGTGTATAGTTTACATTGTTGGCGTTGTAAGTTTTGTCTTCTATACCTTAAAAATGCGTATTTTTGTGTAAAAAATGCATTTATTTAACTGAAAATGTAACTATATTAATGAAAATTTATTTATTCTCTTGAAAAATCGTCTTCTTTTGTTCACAAAAACTGATCTGTTTGGATTGAAAATGTCACTGCTTGTTGATAATTCAACTATTCGTCCTTAAAATTCTTGTCCGTTTATGGGAAATTGAACTGTCTGATACAATCTATTACTATTATACTATACTAAAGGGTGGGGCAGAATGGAGTCCCTGATTAGAAAGGCGAATTGTAAAAAAACACTTTAGGATACATAAAAAAGATTTGTATTGCTCAAAAGTACATATAATACTGTTTTTTTCACGATGTTTTGAGAATGTTCGAAGGTTCGAGGTCGAACTTTGTATACTTCAGCTTTGACGTATCCCCATACCCGTGCCCAAAGGGCGAATTTTTTTCCATAAAATGTTATCTGAAACCGACGAGAAGGCACTCCGGAAATCCACAAAAAGCACAAACAACTTTCCTCTATTCTGGTTAAGACGAATCTGAGTCATTGCATTGAGTTTGAAAATGTTATCTGAACAGTTTCCATTTTTTCGAAATCCATTTTGAAATTCGGGTAAAAGATTTGCATCTACCGCCCAAGTTATTAATCGTGCCGTTAGGATCTAAGTGAAAACCTTCGCAATACAATTCACTAACGCAGTTGGCCTGTAGTTATTTGGGTCGTGCTTATCACCTTCTTTATGCAGCATTTTTGCGTATGTTTGTGCCCATGAATTTGGTACCTCCTCTTTTTCCAAAATATTATTAAAAAGAGAGTTCATATATTCAATCCAGTTGCTAGGCAAATTTTTTAAGAATTCATATGAGATTCCGTCCGGAACTAAAGCTTTATGATTCTTATATTTTTTAAGGCTTGATAAAATTTCATCAGATGTTATGTGAGAATCTAAACTTGGATTACTATCTTCGTTTAAGAAATCCAGAAGAGACAAAGAAGGAACGCAGTATTCACGAGGAGGAAAGATTGTCCGGAAGTAAGCATACCACCTCTCCAAATCAATGCAATCCTCAGAAATAGGTCTACTTTTATAACTGTTTATTATTTTCCAGAAGGTTGAAGAGTTTTTTGTTAATTAGAGTTGATCTTCAATGAAAAATCTGTATGCTTCCTGCTTTGTCCGCTGGATGCTTTCATATTCTACTTTCTTTTATTTATATAGCATAACTAAATTCGGCTCAAACTTATGTTCTTTACATCTTTTTAGAAGGTCTTTCAGAGATTTTTTACAATTGACACAATCTGAATCAAACCAAGGCTTCGACACACCTGTTCTTTTATTAGGGAGACTCATCATACCTATTTTTTTCGCATTTTTGGAGATAGTTTGAGTTAAGTCATTAGCTATTTCATGAACTGATGGATTTCCTGGGAGGTTGTTTTGGGAAGCTTGTATGAGTTCAATGTAACTATTGGTTAAGTCATCTCTCCATTTTAAAGTTTGCTCTATTTTAAAATCTATAATAGTGTTTGTTTAATTTAAGAGTTGGTTCCAATCTGTTACTCTGCAATTAAAATCCCCACCTATGTATATAGCAATATTAGGGAATTTTGATATAATAACATTTACTATCTCATCCAATTCAACCAAGAAGAGATCAATGTCAGATTCTGGGTTGATATGTAGCGCTCCTATGATAATATTAAATCTGTTACCTGATACTTTAATGAAAATACATTCATCACAAACGTGTAGAGTTTCAGCTTCATATTCACATGAATTGAATGCGATGAATAGTCCACCTTTCGCCCTTCCCCTAATCTTCGTCTTTATTGCTGGTCTGTATATAACATTGAGTTTTGCGGCTAATTATGGTGTATTGATGAGTGGGGGTGTTGTGAGCCATGTTTCACTGACAAAAATTATATCGTTGGTGTCCATAATCGAGAGATGATCCGAGAGATTATTTGATCCTCTGGCGTTCCAGAAAAGAATGTTAGGCGAACTTCTGTTGGAGAGTGGCTATGCATTTTTAGCCCTTTCTTTGTTTTTTGGAGATAATTGAGTCCGTGCAGAGGAAGCGGGTTGGAGGAAACGACTGATCAGATTTTCGGGTTGTAGAGTCTTAAGATTTTATTATTTCTTTTCCAGTTTGGTTGACATATCTTGTGAACGATCTCTCTTGCGGCTAATAGAGGAGATTCTAGAGGTGCTGGAGTCGTCACTGTCTGCGTTATAATTGTTTTCATTTGCAGACTTGTCTCCTTGTGTGCTGTTGATATATTTTTGTATTTCTACAAGGTCGTAGCTTTTATTGTTCATAATTATTCGTGAACCTTCGATGACCGAAGTTTACCCTAGGTTTTTAAGTATTTGTTTACATTTTCAGAGCTTTTTGTAATGGGATCGTCGTTTTTCACGCTGCTCTTTCGTTTAATCATTTGAAAACCCAATATTCATAGAGCCGAAAATCTTCGCCTTTTCAAAAATACTTATTTTACAATCCACACTTGCAAACGAAATTAAAATAGGCCTTGAACCCTCTTGCTTGCCCAATCTTGTTACAGATATAATGTTTCTGTCTGGTATGTAAACTTCTGCTTTGTTTAACGTTTTTTTCGTTGTTTCTCAAATATCTGTATTTTCAGAAGGTGTATCTTCTATTTTAAATAAAAGAATATTCTTGGCTCTTTCCTTATTCAAAAAATAGTCGATCATTGATTCGAAAGCACGCACTTTATTTTCAAGAGCTTTGTTTGTATGCTCCAATTCACAATATTTCTCTTTCTGCACACTGACCTCCATTGAGATTGTGACATTTGCTTCCTTTAAAATCCTTATATCACTATCAACTGATTCCAATTTTTTGTTTGTTTCATGAGTGCCTTTTTGGATTGAGAGCAATAAAGCTTTCAAATCTTCATTAGTGGTCATTATTATTCACTGGTATTTCGCACTTAAAATCAAACACCATTAGGCGTACATAATCTGCGGAGAGAGTAGCAAAATACGTCTACTCACTACGACTTCCCGCAAGTAACTCCAATCATGTGACAAATGAAACCGATTCGATTGTAGCCGTTGGTTACTCTTTCATCGGTCGACCCGCCTGATTCCTGGAATTTTTCGATATCCTTTGTGTATATAAGGTAAGAAAAAGGGTTGCGAAAGTAGAAAAATAGAAAACGGGGTGTTGAAAGGCGGGTTTGAAATATGGTCAGGAGTAGATAGCGAATCACATCGTAGTCAAGGGGTCGGTTTATGAATGAAAAAGCAAAACGGTATCTTAAAGATCAAGGATATGTATCACCCAGATTGCTGTGGGTTAGAATGAAGCTAGGAATCAGGAGATTATTTAACATAGCGTGCTACGCCCCAGTTGATAGTGACCCGAGAGAAGTCAAAGACGCCTTCTGGGACACTTTAAGTGATACAATAAGTACCTGCGATCAAGGTAAAAGAATAATTCTGCTAGGAGACATGAACGGATGGGTCGGTGTCCAGCGTCAGTATACACGTACAGAAAGGGTGCTAGGTAATTTTGGGGATCCAACAAGAAAAAATTATAACGGGGAAAAATTATTTAGCTTATGCTTAGAAAAGGGCCTATTCGTTACAAATACTTGGTTTAGACATAAACTGATCCATACTTACACCTGTTGTAAAGGAAATAACCGCAGTATAATTGACTTCGTTATTGCGGATGGGAGATTAAGAGAACTAGTTGAAGATACAAAAGTCATGAGGGTTTCCGAATGCAATACTGATCATTACCTTTTAGTCTCCAAAATGAATTTAGGGCGGGGTTGAAGAAGAAAGAGAACCGAAAAAACGAAACAAACACGGATCAATGTTGAAAATCTACAGAAACCCGAAGTGCGAATAGAGTTTCAAAGTAGGTTAAACGGACGCATAGATAGGGTAACTTTAGAAGCGCTTATTAGCAATAAAGATATAGAGGGCGCAACAGTGCAACAGAATTGCAACATAGAATATAATTCATTAGAAAAACCAATTGAAAAAGTCTGTTTCATTGAGGTTAGAGATATAATTAGAAACTTAAAAAACAGTAAGGCTGCTGGTGTAAACAGTATTAGCGCTGAAATGCTTAAATACGGTGGCGAGTACATACCTCACAGGTTATGTGAATTGATAAATGTATGTATCGAGATGGGAGAAGTCCCAGACGATTGGAGAAAAACGATTATTGTACCAATATACAAAAGAAAATGAGATAAAAGCAACTGCAGTAATTACAGAGGTATCAGCTTACTAAGTGCCGTAAGTAGTTAGTTAGTTAGTTTGTAATGTAGGCGGGAAGGGCTCCGTGAGGTCCCAACCCCTGGCTATTCCCCTCGACATGGGGCCTCACCTTGGTACGATACCAACTTTTTCTGAGGGACCTACAGTTTAAGGTGGGTTCCGAACAACCGAAGCCCCGGTAGAAGTACATAGCAAAATTTCCATTGGTACCCGGCTCAGGGATCGAACCCCGGACCTCCTGCATGGAAGTCCGACGCGCTATCGTTTGAGCTACCGAGGCTTCAAGTGCCGTAAGTAAAATATACTAAAAAATTCTTATTCGTAGGGTAATGAAAATTACAGAAGGAAAAATATGGAAAGTCCAAAGTAGATCTATGCCAGGAAGATCATGTACAGATCAGATTTTCAGCTTAAGCCAGATCACATAAAAAAGCTTGATATTAGGAAAGAAAGTGTTATGTGCATTTGTTGACCTGGAAAAAGCTTTCGACACGGTAAATAGAAGTAAACTTTGGGAAGTCCTTAAAGAGTATGGAGTGATTGGAGGGCTTCTACAAGCAATAAAAACAATATATACAGGTAGTAAAGCGAGTGTGAGGGCAAATGGGAAACTGAGTGACTGGTTCGATATTATGCAAGGCGTGAAACAAGGGTGCGTTAGGTGTATAATAGAGGTTAATTAATTTAATTAATTTCGGCTGTTTGATGATAAAAATGTTTGAAATTTTCAAGGTGTATTCTCAATACATAAACGATGACTACAAGCTGCGCAATTGGTTTCAAAAAGTAATATGTTTATTGCTGTTCAATAACAAATTCATTCCGAGAGATAATTACGTTTCGCAAACTTCGACGAGCGTTACATATTTCCTTCAAATTAATTTCAAAAATGAAAAAAACTGTTTAAATTTTCCCGAGAATATTTTGAAAAAAATGTTGTCATCTTAATACCTTTAAAAAAACTTTGAAAAATTGAAATTTTGATCTAAAAATATAGATTTTGATTTTGTTGAAATATTTCTAAATTTTTATATTATGTTTTAATCTTTTTAAAACTTATAAAACTTCGAAACTTCTTTTGAAATAATTCAAAGTTTTATTAACAATTTTGAAAATTCTGAAAAAATGTAAAACATCGTCTTAACATCTTTAGTATTATTTTTTGTCATACTTTGAGATCTTTAAAGCTGAAAATTATAATTTAGAAATTAAACCATAATCATAAATTAAGATTTTCCAGGTATTTGTCCATAACTTCACTTTTCAAATCACTTTCAAAGGGTGAAAAAGTTGCGAAATTATACTGTGGTAGGAATGTGTTAAGAACAATGTCCGAATAATTAAAAAAACACTTGAAATTAAAATTGGTTAATTTATAAATAATGTTTAAAAACATCCGACCATGAATGTTATCAAGAAATCACATTTTTTTCTTGGAAATTTTGATTTTCTACATTAATTGAGCAGACAATTATTAATATTTATATATAGGTAAGTTATATAATCTACTTTAATATGGTGAAGGGGTCATAAATAGAATCCTCTTGTCATTTGAAAAACATTTGGTATGTATTTTGAATGGACTATAATTATTCGTTTGAAATATTACACGGAATCTTTCGAAAATTTTTTGATTATCTTCAATATTACCTTTCAAAATCTTTATAAGAATTCAAAATAGCATTGCTATATCTTCGAAAGGACACATTTGTTCAAGGTTTTTTCAAACCCTTTACAATTCAAGATTATTAAACAAATTTTTTGAACCGTCTCAATATCTTTCAAAGTCATTAGATTTTTTCCTAAAATTTAGAAAATTGTTGAAAACCTTTTTGAATGTGTTAAAATCTTTAAATATAATGTCTTAAGGGCATGTGACACAGCCAAGTACCTACATTACCGACCTCACTTTTTCAATTTTCCAAATTTTTTGTTGAATCTAAGAACTTTTTTTGTAAATAAAATTTCGGGCTAAAACTTTGGAAAATGTATGAGAAGACAATAAACTACGTTTACGTACTTTATTCGATGAGGAATTTCGCAAAAAATTATTCTCGAAAAAATTTAAACTGGGTGCATTTTTTGAACCTAAGAACTTTTTTTATAAGTGAAATATCGGCTTCAAATTTTGAGAAATGCAAGAGCCGACAGTGAAGTACGTTTATGTACATCGTTTGAGTATAAAGGATGCAAAAAGAAAAATTCCAACTAAATGTCAACAACGCTTGCCAGTTCGGTCGGTATTCGCGATGAGCACGAAAATGCGAAGTCTGGCGGCCACTGAACGAGGCCAATAGCGATTTCAATACTTACATAATTCAACATTGAAACAACATATTTCACTCAACTTTTATGCTGGACACAACTTTCAAAAAATATTATTGTAAGAACACCGGATCATCAATCTTTGACAGCGTGGACCCCATATTTCAGATGTAGACGAGTCAGCTGATAGAGCCTCGATTAGTGGCCGCCAGACTTCGCATTGTCGTGCCCATCGCAAAAATACCGACCGAACTGGCAAGCGGAACCGGAGTTGACACTTAGTTGGAATTTTTTTTGTTGCATCTTTTATACTCAAATAATGTACATAAACGTACTTTACTGTCAGCTCTTGCATTTCTCAAAGTTTGAAGCCGATATTTTACTTATAAAAAAAGTTCTTAGGTTCAAAAAATGCACCCAGTTTTAATTTCTTCGAAAATAATTTTTCGCGAAGTTCTTCCTCGAATAAGGTACATAAACGTATTTTATTGTCTTCGCATACATTTTCCAAAGTTTCAGCCCGAAATTTTATTTACAAAAAAAGTTCTTAGATTCAAAAAAAAATTCGGAAAATTGAAAAAGTGAGGTCGGCAATGTAGGTATTTGGCTGTGTCACATACCCTTAGCCTAAATTTTGTAAGATAAAAAATAATTTATATTGAAATTGAAAAATATGTTTTTAAGTTTAAATAAAAAACGGTTGAAATCATACAAAGTGATGAATTTCCAACAAAATAGTTGAATCCGAAACAAAGAAAGATTTCAATTTTAAACAAAACTATTGCAATTTTAATCAAACAGATATTAAATCTACACAACAGAAGATGAATCTTAAAAGCAGACGTACGCATTTTCTATATAATTGATGAATCTTCAACCACAAAAAATGTGTCAGTCAAGAAAACATAATTGTGGACAAATTGAAATTTAAAGGGGAAATAAAATTCAATGCAAAAGAAAAATGCATAACAACTATTCATTTTTGAAGTTTCTTTGTTGATTTGCTTTAAGGTTATATAAATATAATTTTACTAAGTTTCTGAAGAAAATTCAGGAAGAGTTTGGAACATTTCAGATATGTCAAAAAAAATCTAGACAATTCTAAAGAAAATTGGTTTACTTTTCAGAAGTTTGCGAGAGGTGACAAAATTTTAGGAAAAATTTCAGTCAGTTAAACATATATTTAGGATTTCGTAACGTTTTCTCGAATTACTCCTAAAAGCTTTTTAAGATATTGGAGATTTGCCTTTGATAATTTTGGAAACCTTATATAATTTTCAAAAATATTTACAAGTCTCTCTTAAGATTATTGTTTCAATCTATGAAATCATTTTTGAAAACTTTGGAAATATTCTGTAATATTTCGCAACTTTTTTTAAACATTCTCTTGGAATAAATTTATTTAAATACAATACAATTATTGTAATTAAAATAAATTATTGTTATAAAATACAGAAGGATGTAATAAATTGTATTTATTTCATTTTTTGTGACCTGCGGCTAACTGTTTTGAACATAAATCGCTACTATTCTGTACAAAATGGGAAAAAAAATACATTCCATGCTGAATTGAATTCTGTTATGACAGTTTTTTTACCTTGTTTTCAGGTCGGGGCTGTAACTCCCAGTTTCATCGTTGAGTTAAAGTGTTAAGCCAGAATACAGCTATACAGAACTCAGGTATAGATAGCACGAAATTATCATCTTCTTTCCTTAAAATTTATCGGTTATTGAACAAGAAACAATAACAAATATCCCGTAAATTTCATGAATACCGTGAACTCCATGAATTTTGTGAATTCCATGCATATCGTACATTTCATGAATTCCCTGAATTCCATGAATTTGGTGAATTCCATAAAGTTGGTGAATTCCATGAATTTGGTGAATTCCATGAATTTGCTAAATTCCATAAATTCTACGAATTCCGTGAATTCCATTAACGTAATGTCACGATTCTTATGGATTCATTCCTCGTGCAAAAATGCAGTACCGCGCCCTAAGAAGTTTTATTTCAATAATATTCCCAATAATGTTGTAAAGAAGTTCCTCCGAAAGCTATCAATATGTTTTCTAATAGAAGAATTATTAAAAATGAAGAATCAGTAACAAGTTACGAATGTTTCAATTGGGCTGCGTGTCAAACGGACTGCGCGGCCAAAACAAAACTTTCATAATGTCTTTATCATGATTTATCTTGATATATCTCTCCGAAAAAAACTTATGCATAATTTTCCGCATGAGTGTTCCGCTAGAAGTTTTTTCTTGCTCAAAATTCACTAAACTCCTCGTGGCCCCTAATCATAAAGAATGCTACCTCTATTTTTTTAACGGCTACAACTACTACTTACCCCTATGATACATATATAATTAAAATAAAGGGTTGTACATCCACCGCGGGGTCCCACTCGGGGCAAATTCCATCCAAAACTGATACCTGATCCCAGCAGAACCGCAGCAAATCACACCTATGGCCACGTATCACAACCGTGAGATTGTTGGTCACAGGAAACGATGAAATCATAACAGTACAGGTATTTCAGATCTCTCTGAGGTTCTTGATACCTCTCATCTTCTTTTTTCTCCTCGTTAGTGCTGTTGTAGTCGGCCGGAGCCTAGAATCCGATGTCGAATATATTTTGTTTTTCAAAGTCTTGAAGAACGATGTCAAGCCTCGAGTGTGCAACGGAGAGTGCTGTCCAAAAATTTTAGTTCTAGAAAATTTGGTATTTCTCGTTTTATACAATTGACTCTATTTTAAAACAGGTGTAGAGCATGTGATGTACACGCGGAGTACATAAAACACGTACTATCAGCGTGTTTCACTCACGGGAGAACGACGTATCTCTGCAGACAAAATCCATTCCTAAGAGTGCTCTACTACCGACTTTGTCGCTCTTACGATATTTGCCACCACCCTGCCTTGCCGAATGCTCCGCGGGAGAAAGAATCAACTGTCCAAAACGAGAAGTGTCAAATTTTTTGAAACTACGATTTTCGGACAGCAGTCTCACTTGCACAATCGAGGCCTGACATCGTACTTCAAATCTTCAAGAAACGAACTATGTTCGTGATCAGATTCTCGGCTTTGGCCGACATAACATCAGAGAAGAAACAGCAAGAGAGGTACATCTGGAACGGCTGTAGCCGAAATATTTGGTTAAAGTAATCGTCTTGTGATCAGTGCTCTATGAGGCGCGACACTATCGCTGGTTCATAATATTAAAGCCATACCCGCGTGCCAAAAACATGCCAAGACAGTTGCGAGATGGATGCAGAAAGCTTTCATCCTGGGGTCCCTCCGTCTCATCAAGACACACGAGGGTTTCGCCGGCCTGTCGCCCTGATTTTGTCGTGCTCTGTGGGCACCAATCTCGCGGTCGTGAGTCGTGGCCATAGGTGTGACATACCGCGTTTTTACTGGGAGCCGGTGTCATTTTCATAGTTGGCAGTTGCTCCCAGCAATGACTGTTTAACACTAATTTTAAATATAATATACTATATATACTTCTATTACCGTAGGTGATTGATAAACTTGGGGCGTGGTGTTGATGACCTTCATCTGTAAAATACAATATAGGGATTTTTATTAAAGAATTTTCTCAATGAACGACAAGAGTTTTCCATTGGTCAGAATGTGATCAAGAAGTCAGTTAATAATAAATTTAAACTTTAAGGCTTTTTCGGGTTTCATTAGTGTGCAAAACTCAGAATCTTGCCGACATTTTGTGAGCTTTGCAGTTCACTTCTTCATGGCAGCAGGTTTCAGGAGAGCCCTGAAGAAGTGAACTGCAATGTTCACGAAATGTCGGCAAGATTCTTAGTTCGGCACACGATTGAAACCCGAAAATGCTTTACATTTCAAATTTATTATAATGGATCATCGTGAAAGGATTTTATTCTATTATTAAGTCAGTTAATGTTTACGCATGACTCCAGGAATGCTAAGATTCTTTTGGGATTCTAGCAGTGCGCAAGTGAGGTGTTCTAGCTTTAAAGGTACACCACTATAGATGCCTAATTTTCTGAAAGATGACGAATACGAAAAATTTTAGACACGCAATACATTTTTTGCAAAAACTCTGTTGAATGTCAAAACAAGTATTTGCTATTTAGGGTGGTCCTCTGTGAGGCTAGGCGCAGGTCTAGAGCAGTGACGAATGATAAAAGTAATATTTTTTCTTCGACTATTTTGCAATTATTTAAACCATTTTCATTTACTGAAATAATTATTTTATCCTGTAAATCGTGAAAAGTTATTTTTTTTCTTCAGAAATTAATGTCACAGATAATGAATGTTCAGAGTGATATTGTTTGTAAAAGACAGCTAGAAATTATTCAAGAAATTAATATCAATTGCTCCTTCTTTTCATTGCCAAATATGTTAAGTTAGAAAAATTATTATTCTTGAAATTAGTCAGCATTTTTTACATAAAATTGATAATTTGCGACGTTTTCGGGCCCACTGCAAAGGGGTTGGGTGCGTCAAAATCGAAAGATATTAGCTTTAAATTATTCCCGCAACAATTCTCAAGGAATTTTCATTTTTAATTTACGAACTGCATTTTTACATTCAAAATCAAGATTATATAGTTGACCTATCTTGTGCCGAGCATTATACATAGTGCCTTGGAATTATATAGAATGCCTGGATTATATACTGTACCTGTAACATATGCACATAGAGAGATATGACTAATTAAATTGACCAATAGTAAAATCTGGATTAATTGGATTTGTTACAAATTACCGGATAACCGGTTCCATAAAATAGAATTTTCTGTAAGAATATATACTTTTAAGCTAAATTGGAAACTTGTTCCAAAGGTCTCCAAGGGTCAACGCCATTCAGTAAGAACAATTTATTGGCGTTCATGAAAAACAATTTTTTTTTTTTCCGGAATCAGAACAATTTTTTCAAAGTTTAAAAATTGATATGTACTTACATTCATGATGATTATTTTCATTGAAGATGGACAGTGCGTCCATCTGCCTGTATAAAGCCGCAATTTGCGCATCCTGTTCTGGTATTGAGCCAGGGCGCGGTGTAAGTGGCGCTGTAAATTATTATATATGGATTTTTATTCAAGAATTTTTTTTAAACAACAAAAAATTTGCAATTTTTTCAAACTGAAGATATAGCTCAAATGTAATCCCAAAGTCAGTTCATATTAACCGACGTATCAAATTTCAATGAAGTAAATATGTTTTGAGAATCTAGACGCCCTGAATTATATATTTTTAGAATATTATGTTAATTCGACTTCTTGTTGCTTATTGACATGGTTGAAAATATAGAATTTTTGCTCATGCGTCTTCGAAATCAACCATGTCAATTGAAGAAAGGTGAAGAATGTTATAAATTTGTATTTATATTTTTGTCACTTATAATTTATATTGAAAATGTTTTTTCATGAAGGATTTACTGCCGATTGTCCACTCCCCAGCATCTCTTCGATATCAAAAAGAGCAGGGCAATGTTTTGTCTCTTAGGAGGTGTAGTTCAATAAAAATGTGTACGATTTTGCGCTTTCCCATATGCGACTGCAAAATTTCATTTCTGGATTTACAAAAAATATCTATTGACAAAAAATTTTTTCCTCGAAGTTTTTCGTAAAAATGTATGGTGCGTAAAACGTCAACCGAAAAAGACTCATGGAGAAATTTCACGAAATGTTCATCTTGCCCTCTATTATTTCATGTAACTTCATCAATCTGTTCCTTATGTCTTTTGAACTTTCTGCAAACACGGCTGGCCCGGCGAAAACTACATTTTCAAAATTATTCTAGGCTAATCTAGTATCTTGGTTTTTTTTCTGCAGTTTTAGCATTTTTCAAAGCAAATATCCGCTATGCTAGATCCGTCTTTTCGAATTTGTAATTTTTTATATCAAATTACAAATCAGCCACTCAAATAACGCCTGTGTACCAAGTTTGTTGTGGATGCGAAAAGAAATCGATTTTTTGTCACTTTTATTGCATTTTGGCCCACAGTTCAGCTTTTATAAAGATACGCCTCAATGAATGAAGTATTCTTCCGAGGATTATATTTGAGTAAGAATATTATAAGCGCCTATGATAAATGTAGGACAAGAACCTTGCAGAAAGTTGCATTGCTGGAGGGGGAATGAGTTTAATAATCAAACTATCAAAAGTTATCGCCAATGAAAAAGAAAGTTCTCGTCTTAAATTTAACAAATTTCCACAAATGTTATATACAAATTTCTATAAATATTATAAATAATTAGAGCCTGAGCTTCTGCGTATGCATCCAGCAAACTGTTATTAAAAGTTAGCGCTGAATTACCTCACATTTCCATAAATTTCCGTTAAGTCCCATAAATCTTTATGGGTTTCCACACACTTATATACATTATCATAATTTTCTAAAATTCAAAGAAATTTTTTCTTTAAGGGTGTTTTCAGGTTTATTTTGAAAACGGAGTGAGCTGCAATATTTTTGTCTTCAATTTAAAATTCGAATCTCTAATTTTTTTCTGAAAAGCTACATTTTTTTTAGCTCAAAAAATTGTAATATACTAACTTCGACTTCTAGAACTTGAAGCACCGCCGCTGGAGCTTGAAGCACGATTACTTCCTTGTTGCAAAGTAGAACTTTGCCACTCTGCTGGCTGCTCTAAGATTGATGGATCAAAGAATTGTAATCCAGGCGTTCTTACTATTGAACGTAGATGTGGTAAACCAGTATCGTCATCTGTAAGATATAATGCAGGGATTTTTATTTGAAAAATTGTTTAGCGAACCCCAAAAATTTTTGAATTGGTTACGCCAAAATGCACCTAATATCACATGCCGAAAAGGGTATAAATATGGACAACATGACGTTTCAGAAGATTTTAGAAAAAGTTTAGTCAAATCGACTGATTTTTTGTAGATTTCAACTAACTTTTAGTAAAATTTACAAGTGTATGGAAAACGCCAAGTTCCGTAGATTGTACTGGAAGCTAGCTAAAATACACATCAAATCAGCAGATTTAACTGAAGTTCTAGTAAAACCTACGGAGAAGTCATTTTATCTGAATTTGTTTTCATTAGGTTGTAAATAATACTAATCCCTTTTTGTTCGTCCAAGTTTAAGACAAACATTTTCAAATTAATAAATCTTTGCCGTTAAATTGGATATTTTGTAGCAACCTGTTTTTTGAGTTCAGGGGGTCTCAAAACGTGGATGTTTGATAAAAACAGGGATGGTCAAATTTTACACAAATCTAATGCCTTCTCATTATAGGATGAGAATGTGATACAATTTTTGGACAACGACACAAGGTACGAAAAAAAATTAAAGGACAAATTTTGTTCATCTGAAAACTAACTACAAATTTAATATTAATTTTTTTTCATAGAACGCGTTGTTTTAGCTTTATTCGTAGCAAACAACATTGGAAATGAACAAATCAAGTTTTTGGAAAAATGACACAGAATGCCACTATCCAGAAAAGTTGTCTAATAGCTTAGAAATCGTCACAAAGTGTATTAAATTCGTTATATACAAATAAGTAAGTGAAAATAGTTTCGTGGATATTGACAGTGATTCGTGAATTTATTTGCACTGAATTTGAACAATCTATAGACAATAACAGTTTTTTAATTAAATTCATGAAATATAATAAATAAATTGTTATTTCATGAACAAATTGTATGAACAATTATTACCCACAGCATGTAGTTATGTTCAAATAAATCAAGTTTTTTCCCGTGAATCGTCCAAAAATAATACAAAAATGTCACAAAATAATTAGATTTATTCATCCAATAGGAGAAGATGATTGTTTAAATAAACAAATTAAATTAACTAATGCACTATCTAGCTATGTCTACAGGTAAAAAATTAATTTTTTCAACGTAATTTAGTGTAAAAAACTAATTTCTAAACTTTGAGGGAGCTTATATGACAATCAGCAACTGCAATTTAGTAGTGACTCTGTGCTATCAGTCGACAACAATTTTTTTTTTTTATACCATTAAGCCATTTCCCTTTCGGGGCAGGCGTGACACTACCCAATTCGGCTAGTGTTTCTAGGTGGATTATTTACTACTAGTACTACTAGTGTGGGCTCACCACACCCACGACGGGCCAACAGCACGCATTATTCCCGAACGGTCACCCATCCAAGTACTAACCGCGTCCAACACTGCTTATCTTCAGTGATCTCACGAAAATTGGTGTTTTTTAATTGATATTTAAACTTTTTTTAGACCTCTCCATAGCGATCCACAATTGTTATTGTTACAAATAATTTCAAAGACAAATTTTTGTCCTGCTAGATATTTGTAAACAAAAAATTACGTAAATATTTAAAATCTAATTTTTAAAATTTACAATATGAAAGTTATCTGAGTTTTAAGTTTAAAAAATACAAATACTGTCATTTTAATGATTTACAATTTGAAATTTCATCAATTTTAAAGATTCAAAATTGAAAACTCTTGATTTTTGATCATCAAAATCATTAAAATTTAAGAATTATTATTCAAACAACTGTCGAAATGTAAGAGTTTTCAATTCTAAATCTCCAAAACTGAAAAGCAATTGCGAATCGTTAAAATTAAAGAATTTTTCATTGCAATTCTTCAAAATTGAACTATACCCAGAAAATGTTACAAACTACATACTTTAAAAATATAATTCTTGAACGTTGACTAATTTATAATTCCATATTTTCAAAGTTCATAAATTGTGAATTCTAACTTTTTGAAATACAATGTGTGATTGACTACATAACATCTGGTGGACCGTTCACGGAAAGGGTTCGAAAGTTCGCCCAAGAACTAAGGACCTTGAATCACACACTAAACAATTCAAAGATGCTGACAATCAAGCAGCATATTCTTGACGAAATACGGCTGTTATCTGACGCAAGGAGGAGGATACAGAAGAGGGAGAGATGGATCAGGGAGAATCAACAGTTTCTCGCTGACCCATCGCGTCTCTTCAGCGATCTCCCTGTTTCTAGAAAAAATCCACCCGCGCCCAAGGAGGTAGAGACTTTTTGGAGAGATCTGTACAAAATCCTGAAAACACTGGAGTTGAAAGAAGATACTGACAATATAACCACATTCAAGAAGTTTTGCGAGAACCTCATAAATCTGAGGAGGAATGTTTATCAATCACTGCCGAGGACAGTGGTCGGTGGAAGAAAAAAAATGTGTTGACATGTCAAGTGATTTGTTGTAAACAAATATTTGCAACAAATAGCCAGTATGATGGATTATGTTTTCGTGAAGTATATTTATGCATCTAAATCGCTCATTCAGAACAATAAGGTGAAATGTGGTATCCCATATCATTTGTTGACCTTGTCAACAAGTAATATAAGCAATTGCATGATTTGAACAGTTTTAGGCAGAAACAAACCGAATTTTCTTCCGATTGTTTTCGAATCTCATTGTCTACGAAATACATCAATATGCATCACAGGCAATGAGATTCGAAGACAATCGGAAGGAAATTCAGTTTGGTCCTGCCTAAAACTGTTCAAATCGTGCATTTGCTCATATTAATCGTTGATAAAGTTAACAAATGATATGGGATACCACATTTTCATGATTCACTTTTCACCACTTTGCTTTAAACTAGCGGTTTCGATGCATAACTATACTTCACAAAAACATAATCCATCATACTGGCTATTTGTCGCAAATGTTTGTTTATAACAAATCACTGGACGCGTCAACAAGTTTTTTTTCTTCCACCGACCCTTGTGCATCAAACCGGATGCCTAATGCCACTGAAACCAAATTTTCAAATTTTCACACAGAAATGAAAAGAAAAATTCAAAAAATCAACATTTTTTTCGCTATTTGCAGTTCTATACAAATTTCAGCAAACGAAAATTCAAAAATCGGCTTCGACAGATTTTTTGAGAATTTAATGCGAATTTTTTTTTTTAATTGGGAATCGATGAAGAATTGTGACCTACAGGTTGTTTTGGACCGTGTTTTATATTTCGCCCCACTGTGCGTCGGAAACAAAGAGTGTTTTAAGAAGATTTCTCTGAGAGACTCTCGAATATGCAAAAATCTCTGAAATAAAGTGAAGTCCTTGATGTATTGTGAACAAATTAATTGCGAAGAGATTGAAATATTATTTTACAATTCTGTGGAAGCCCCTAAATCGATCTCTGGAGTTTGTCAAAAAGCCGTAACATGTCAGAATTTTTAGAAGATAAATTCAGAAATTCCTTTCGAACACTCAAAATTAATTGAAAATTCCTTCGAATACCTCACAATAATTCCAAATAATTATAATTGAAAATCTTTAAGTATTTGAAAATTTTTGAAATTATATGAAGCAACTCTATTTTCCTGAATAGATTCATTGAAATTGGATAAAGAATTAAACGTACATATATCAAGCTTTTCCTGCTTGAAATATGAGAATTAAAATAATCAAAATAATTTAATTGAAAAATTATAGGTATTAGTGAAGAAAATATTGAGTACTTTAGGTTGTAATAATACAATTATTTCATATTCTTTTACCATGAACGGCATTCTCTCAAATTACTGCCGGTTACGCTTTTTTCCCAAAATTCAGCAAAAAAAGTTACGTCTTATTCGTCCAGCAGAATTGTTATTTAAAGTTACCATTGAATTACAACACATCTCCATTTATTTCCATAAATGCCCATGAATTTTCACAAATTTCCATAATTTATCATTAATTTCCACGAATTTTATAAGCTTTTATAATTTTCTAAAATTTACAGAAAGTTTTTTGAATGGATTTTTCAGGCTTACTTTGAAAACCGGGAAAGCTACAACATTTTTGTTTCATTGAAAAAAAATTGCAATTAAATTTCTCATAATCAAATGTATTTGTCAAGTTAAAATTCGAAACTAGTTTAAAAGGACTCCAGGGGCAAACGCCGTTCAGCGAGAACAATTAATTGGCTGTAAGGAAATAAAGTTTGGATTTTTGTCTGAGTCCTGATAGTTTTCTGCTAGTTCGAAAGAATTATAATATACTAACTTGGACGTCTAGTTCCTCGACCTCGACTACGTTGATTTCGACGGGTAGTCGCCATTCCAGATTCGACTGCATTATACTCTCGTTCTGTTTCCTCCTGCTGGCTTCCAGTTCGGATTGGACCTGGCCACTGCCCATCCATTCCATCTGTAAGATATAATATAGGGATTTTTCTCAAAGAATTTTTTCAACGAACCCTAAAAATTTGCTGTTGGCTCAAAATAAATATAGCCCAAATGTAATACCAAATTCAGTTGTTATTGACGAAACCAAGGGTCAGAATTTCGATGAAGTAACTATATTTTAAGATTCTAGACACCCTGAATTATGTATTTTTAGATTAATATTTTATTTTTACTCTTTATTGCTTATTGAAAAATTTTCAAACATAAAACATCGAACGTTATTTGGCAGTAAGATTTTATGGAAAGTGAATATATTGACTGATAATTGTTGAAAATATAAGATTTTTTCTTATGCGCCTTCAAGATGAACCGACCAATTAAAATAGGTAAAAGAAGTATTACAAGTTATTCGTTATTATATTTTGACATTCTCCTCATAATGAAAAAATATTGATTTTATGTGAAAAGTGACTTTCGTGGTTTCCATTAAATGTCGGCATTTTGAGGCCCCCTAAGTCAGAAAAAATAGTTTTTACGTTGGTGTACATTTAAACTATGCAACAACAAAAAAAGGTGAAAAGGAAGTCTCTTTATTTATCTAAAACAAATTTATTTATATACACTCTGTACAATAGATGCAAAAAATATTATTGTGATATAAAAAATAAATAATAAAATACATTTGCTTTATTTCGTTCTGTCCAATTCAACAGTTGCGAACAGATGCATATTATTTACAAGAAATCACGTTTTTTGAATATTCTACAAAAACGTATGACTGCCAATAATCTTCAAGAATCTATAGAAATACAAAAATTTAGAGCACAATTCATACGTCCAGCATAATATCATCGATGTTATCAAAAGTTACCGGTAAATTATCACAAAAGTCTCAACTTAAAATTTTTTCATTATTTTAATATACTTCCACTATTTTCACACATTTTCATCAATTTGTACAAATTTAATAAATTTTCATTTTAATCAATTTTCATAAATTTCATAAATTTACATTTTCTATAAATTTTAGAAGTTACAGCCCGAGCCATTGCGCATGCGTTTAGCAGAACAGTTATCAACAATCAATAAAGAATGACATGCACGGTCGTCATCTGACTTCGCTGGTCCTCATGGATCAGTTCTACGATAGCAGAGAGTAGCTACGAGCATCTTCAGTTCCAGGCAAGTACGGGGATATACTACGAACATCAAGGGGAGCTGCGGATGAGGGCTACTAACTGGTGCATTTACACTTTTCTGCATGTTTGGAAGATCTACAGTTTCTTGAACCACTACCAAACCAAGGTCAAGACATTATCCAAATATTGTCGACCTATGCCGCTCGGTTGAAGGACGTCATTCAACAGGAGTTTGAAGAGGTAACTCGGCACTCAACTAGGAAATTACCCCTCAAGTTACCCTCTGCTATGATGTCAAAAAGAGCGACACCGATGTTGGGATTCCTCGGCGGATTGGTTGGTCCAGTGGCAGGGCTGCTCACGTATGATGATGGCCAGATTATGAAGTCTAAGATAAGCGATCTTAACCAGGCCCAAGCTAACCTATCACATTTAGTGGGGCAACAGACCCACTTAGTGCGGTCTCAACTTGAGCAAGAACATCAACTGACGACGGAACCAGAGGCTCAACAAAACTAGCTAAAATTAAAACTGTTATCAACGATAGCTCAGGTGAACCAAATAGCCACAACTGCTGATCGAATCACTTATGACCAAGCGCTAACTCAAAATCTCCATTTCATCGAACAGTGAATAGAAGGTTATCTGCATTCGGCCCACCAACCGTTGGATGCGATACACAAAGCACGGGAAGGAAAACTGCATCCGTCACTGCTCACTTCACAACAACTGTAGCCCATATTTCGGGACATTCAGGACCATCCTCCCAAGGTATCCCACCGAGTGTCAGACCCGCATATCAGTGTATACGAGTTGGCTCAAGTGGCTAGCATCACCATCTTTTCCGAAAATGGTACTCTTCAAATTATAATGGATATTCCATTGATAGATCAGACGGAATACACTCTCTACAAATTACATGCTTTACCCGTTCATCAGCCTATTTTAAAAGGGCACAAACACAGCGTATGTTCGATCACCATCTACGCATGTAGCCCTAGAGGAAAACAAACACATCTATATGCTACTAACGAGAGAAGATCGTCGAAATTGCCAGAACAACGTGGACTATGCCCTCTGTAATGGCCTCCTGCCTATCTACGAGGCAACTTGACCGTCGTGTGAACTCCAACTGCTACTTAACCCAACTATTTCATCATTTAGGTTGTGCAACATCCAGGTTTCCTACAACCACCTGCCCTTTTGGCAGGTTATAACATCACCCAACGATTGGATATATTCTAGAGTAAATTGGACGCAGAGATACGTTTCTTTAAAGTAGCCAGCGTGAGAATGAGGTTACATGGAGCGGGATTGGTCCGACTTTCACTCGGATGCACTCTAAGGACAGCATTAGTAACATTGCCCGGATTGGATCCCCTCGCTGGGACAACCATCAACATCTGAGAAACCGCGGTTCATTTGGACTTGACCAAAATATCCAATACATTACTCCAACTCGAAACTATAGGACCAAACACGCACTCTGCCATAGTAACATCGTTAGAGAATAAAATGACCCCATATACCAGGAGGGCTGACTATGGGGGTTATATGCTGGACTTGTATACAGCGAAAACGAACATCAAACGACACACCGGGATCAAACAAGGCATGTGGTGTCATCACCCCAAATACATCTCTGGGTACTTTCATCAGTGGATGAACCAATGGAATCTCTACCACCCTTGAGAGAGAGACGGGAGAATGGTTCTTCGGACAGTACCTCTGTTTCTGCGTCACGAATTCAATTACCAGTGCAGGCTCTTCAACCAGCATAAGTTAGTACCCATGATCCCACCACACCGAGATTTCGTAACACCTCTGTATTGAAACAAGCCTGTGGAGGGAACCAAAAAATCGTTTACGCCAGTGGCGTGTTATGTGCTGTGAAAAAGGGAACGGATTCCCAGCCAAAATGTGCCAGTGGTTAGTGGAATGAGAATGGCTTATGCTGAATGGTTATTTTCTGTATTGTAAAGAAGGAAAGAACGATGAACTATTTTATGGGACACTAAGCTAAGTCAAATAGTAAGCTGACGACGAGACGATCTCCCCGGACACTGATAACAATCGTGGACGATAGTTTACATTCCAGGGCGGGCTTGTTGCGGTAGACATCGCTGATGACGGGTTTGACTTATTAACAGAACCAGATCAGCGGTGCCTATGCGCAATATGAATAATTCATCTTGTGTCTGGGTAGATTGTCTTTCCATTTTAGCTAATAGCATGTGCCTATACCATCTAGCAACCACTGGACCATGTACCGAGTGAGTGAGAATTAGAGAGAAAAGTCAAAGACATAGTAAAGCGTGCGGGAACACCGACTATTATCGACAACATCCACACGCAGAGAAAAGAAACACGTCGAGCGTGAACCTCCTTCTAATCATACCCTCCGGATACTCGTAGCGATCTATGCCACCACTAAAAGTTAAATAACGAAGTCAATTGTTATTAAAAGCCGAAAGGTTATATAGATAATTTTCTTAACTTTCAATGAACTATCACTATCACTATCACTATCAACAAACTATCACGAAATTAAAAACTAAACAAGCTCAAAATTATTAATAAATTGTAATAACAATCTTCAGGCTTTAACGATAGAATAAAATCGATATAGAATATTTTGATCAATTGCTCGAATCCAGGTTGTATTTAGAATAGGAAGCTAGATGGTTCCGAGTTATGAATGAAGTAAATAGTAACCGAACAATAATGTCAAAAACTTGATTTATTCATTGATTAGAATTAATCAATAAATAAATTGAACATTAATTGATCACCCAGCCAATAGATTGAGTGAGAGTGGATTGCATCAAAATATTTAAATTTTCAATAACAAGGGCGAGATAAGAATCAAAATCATTAATTTGATAATATGGGTTTCATTCTTCTGAAAATCATTATAAACAGAATTTGCAACAATAAACATTTAAATCTGAAAAGACCTATACTCTTTATTAGGTATACGATTTTGATTCAGAATATTAAATGAATAATTTAAGTGAGCTGCATGCATAGCAACAGTGCACGTGTGCCTTCCAAAGGTCTTAGTTGCAACAATTTTCATGCTCCGTCTCGTCTTTTACCCACGCGTCACTTCGCGATTGCCGTCCGTAAGTAAATTTCAAAGTACGCAATACACCGGGTTTTTGCCGAATCGATAATGGAGTGAAAATCAAAATTGCTTTGTGCACCCAGAGATTAGTGAATTCGCAAAATCAGTGAATACTAAGGACTAGAATGTCAGAAGACATGGTGTGTGTTGGTCTCCCCTACTGAGACTAAAATGGCAGGGGGAAACCAATAACAATACTACGACACTCAAAATTCAGATAGGAATGAATCTAAATTATTAGTTGAAAAGTGTCAACGTTCGGGCAGCACGCGAGTGTGACGTGTGAGTAGTGTGAAGACGCGGGGCAGTTCCAGGAAATCCGGAAGGATTCATTCAACAAGGTCTGTAAACATTAATTGTGTTTGGGAAGGGATTATTTGCTCTCTCTCTCTATCTCTCTCTTTCTCTCTCTCGCTTTCCCTCGCTCGGTACTTCGGCCCTTTTCTGATTATGGGAAAACTAGAATTATTCTTGATTATTGAATAAACCTACATAATTGAAAGTGCAATTACATTAGTCATTATCATCGATACCCCATCCCTATTCTACCAATAACGTATAATAAGTGAGGAACTTCTAGGAGGAAGTTCACGGGCCCACCTACAAATATAAAATAAACAACACTGTAAAAAAAATTTCTGGTAATTTTACCACTTTCAGAGTAGGTCCGATTATTACCTACTCCCAAAGTAACGTTTTCACTGACATTAACGAATATTCACTTTTAATATGGATTTCAACTTTTAGGTTGTGTAAGTTTCCAGACAGATTCTGTAAAATTACAATGCGTTATGACTTTGTAGGTGATACTATTTTAACCTGAAATATTCTTGTTCTTATTCAACATGGTAACTTTAGCATCTACATACAAAATGTGAATAATTCGTCTTTTTCCATACAAATTTTGTCTTTGAGAAACGATGTACACAAAATATCACAACCAAAACACAATAATAATAGTCGAAGTCGACTCTTGAGTACCTGAGTTGCTCCGAGTTCTTCAGATTTCTTTGAACATGAGCAAAATATCTTTGACAAGAGGCATAAGGAGCATTTTAAAAACTTTACAATTACTTGTACTTATACTACGTTAAGAGCTGTGCAAGTTCCCCACGTTATCAATTCTCAAATTTCAAGAAGTGAGATTACGTTGGAAAAAGGAATGTTTAACAATTTCTGTAATTTTACCAGTGTCAACAAAATCAACACTCTGAAAGTAGGTCCATTTATTACCTACTAAGAAAGTCACAGATTCACAAGCAGAAACTGTATTTCTACAACGCCTTGCTATAGTGTCAGTCTCAAAGTGGTAAAGTTACAAGATTGGTTGGAACTTCTGACATGCAAGTATCATTCATCCCATAATCAAAGTAGTAAAATTGCACCAATTTATTGTTGGTAATTTTACCATTCTAAGTGGTACCATTTTTTAATTTTTTACAGTGAAGCTAACTCGGTTAGCTTGGTCTACCGTACCTCCGACTCACCAGCGAGATCTTGCGGCTCTCTATCAACGTCATCCCCAAATTTCAACACAAAGATTAATTAATTCATAGTAGAAGGTGGTTTGTAACATCGTTAACATTGAAGAATTGATTATTATGAATCGTAAAACTTGAAAAAACTAGCTGTGAATTCGATCGGGAGTGTTTCCAATTCGTCTCGGACCAAGGAGACAAACAAATATTTGTAGAAATCCTTTGGTCGCTTTCAAGACATTAATCAGGGAAATAAGCCTTCCGAATTTCAACAATTTATCTGCAACCGTTCGCAAGTATCGTGTTCACAAAAAAGTGTGATATCCACACATGAGCGCGCGCGCACACACACACACACACACACACACACACAAATCTACAAACGCACGCACGCCCGGACAATTGCATAGAAACTGGAAAATTTTACGATTCTAAAGTTATGTTAGTTTTAAGTTTCGCAATTAAATTTTCTATAAGAATATGTACTTTCGAATGTCAAAATTCGAAACTTCTTTCAAAGGTCTCCAGGGGCCAACGTGGTTCAGCGAGAACAATTCATTGCCTCTTAAGAAAACCAATTTGAATTTTGTTCTGAATAACAACCGTTTCTTGTAAGTTGAAAAAGAATACAATATACTGACATGACTGGGCAGGACTTAGAGCACGTCTGTTAGAATTTGGAGCACGTCTATTAGAACTTGGAGCACGATTGCTAGAATCTGAAGAGCGCTGCCGCCTTGATGTTGGATGTCGATTCGACTGTGAGTCACTTCCATCTGTAAGATATATAAGGATTTTTATTTTAAAAATTTTTCAACGAACCCCGAGAATTTGCTATTAGTTTTAGCAGTCTCCATATCGAATATCGATCATATTTGATTTGTTATTTTTAGTTCACAACTTTAAGTGTCAAATTTGAAGTTAGAGAAGCTAAAAACTCCCTTTGTATCACATTTAAGCAAGACTTTCAAAAATTCAACATCTTCAGCCGCCATATCGGATCCGCCCTTGAAATTTGTAACTTTGACATCAAATTCAAAATCAGCGACTACAGAAACCCTTTTGTAACAAGTTTGATATAAATGCGATAAACAATCTTTTTTTGCCACTTTTATTGCACTTTGCGGCAACTAGAGCAATGCTCTAGTTGGGTGTTCTGGTTTTATAAAGATAGATACGTCTCGATGGACGCAGTATTCTTTTGAAGTTCTCTAACGAAAAACTTCTGATAGGCTGGCAAAATTTTTGGTTCAACCACTCTTCATTTTTATTATTGAAAAAAAATCTTCTTTACATTCATTCGAAATTTCAAACGTATGCGTACGCGTGAATATATCTAGGTTTGTAACAACTGCTAGGAAAATGTTCAGTTCAAGCTGCTAACAGTTTTAAAGAAATCTTTATTACACAGTATAAACTGACATTTTTGCCGAAATAGGCTAAAAAATTTCACATGCAAGCTTTACCTGTACCGACACATATGTTCAACTGTTTCAAAGTAAAATGCGAATGTTTGAATATAACCAATATCTGAATCTAAGACATTTTAATGTGTGATCGATTTATTATTATATTCACAGAAAAAACAAAATGTAACCTTTATAGCGATTCCGGAGTAATCTTTTCCTGTAACGAAAATTACCTTCACCTTTTAGGATTTACCCACCACATTGGAAATGATTACAATGTCGACTTTATTGACAATAAAGAAATTTTTGGCCTCAATAATTCGCTTCTGCTTTTTCTGTGCTATATTATACTTACCGAAAGAATTGAAAAATATCATAAACTTGAAGAAGAGTAAAGTAAAAGTAAAAATGCTCATGGTTCTAGAAACAGGAACTGATTTCTGAAATATTTCTTGAACTTCAACTTGCCCGCGTTTATCCAGTCAAAGTGGGAATATCACAGGTTCACCAGTGATAATTCTAAATAATGATTCAATCTGTGTCAATTTCACCGATTAAGCTGAAGAGAGAAGCAATTGGAAGAATTGAAAAGGGAGAATTATCTGCCTGATGGTGTGATAAAAACAAAATGTATCGGGGAAACATTTGTAATACTACCTGAATGTAACTTATCTAATTTTTACGATTTTGTTGGTATAGATGCTAAAACCATAATGCGACTAAACGCTCTCTCATTTTTGATTCCTTCTAAAAGCAGAATGAAGATAATTGAAGATGGCAGAAGAAAATATTGGAAACCATCATCTGTCGAAGCAGCAGAAAATTTGATTGTTCATGCGATCGTATGTAAGAAGTTCAGCTCCAATATCTTTTTCTCCATCAACAATGCAAGTTTACAATTTTTCAAGCAATGCCAAATAAAATTACAAAATTTATTATTTGTTCGCGAGTGCGAGAAGTTTGCGTAAGAAAACGATGCAATGTTTTGAAAACCTTTCTGACGATAAATACATTAAAGGACAGGTCACTGAGAATAAATAATAAAACCGAATTAATCCAATGTTAACAAAATTGCTCAAAAAAATCGAGCTAGAATATATTTAAATCATTTCAAAAATTAATATACATTCAATTTGAACTTTTCTACCGAAACGACGAGACAAGTTCTCAATTTAACGTACGGACGACGACTAAAATTTGCTTAGAAGAGGTACGAAAGGTTCTCACTCATACATGGAATATGACTCAACGATAGTAGAATAAGGATAAAAGAAGAAATCGATAACACTTTAAAATTAGAATTCCATTAAAATGTAAACATATGAAATTAAAGTCTGAAATGAAAAGTCGATGTTATATAAGTGAAATCAAATAAAATAATGTACTGAATAATTATATCAGTCAATTCCGAACATTCTGCCTGCTTTGTTGGGACAAAATTAAAAAAGATTCACACAGGACATTCCAAACAAAATTAGTAAATTGATAATGACAAAAAACAAATTAAAAATTTTAAGAATAAAACTGATCACAAATTTCTAATGACGATCTGAAAAATGATTCGAGGCAATGTCAATGTAACTTGGCTCAGGGATACTGTTAAGAGATTCTCCAATTAAAAAGTGACCTGGAGTAAGAGCCGTAAGATTGTCAGGATCATCAGACATGGATTGAAGAGGTCTAGAATTTAAACAGGCCGAACTCTTGTTCGACCCGCGGTTTCCTTTACCATGTTTTAATGAGTGCGATTTGTCGTTTGACTATGAATTCGAAGAATCCTTTGAATTAGATGGATTCCCTTCAAGAATCTCCAATGTGCGAACCTTGCCCTCAAGAAATGTGTGCAAGGAATCATGAGAAGAAGACTCTGTCGTATCCCCCTAGTGATGTCTCCCAGTCACGTCGAGTTTGTGGGTCCAGTAAGTTGGTCAGATGAAAGACTAACCAATGTGACCAATGTTCGACTGGAAATTTAAGCGCTTTGAGTGCCTCTAGGTTTTCTTCAGCAGTAGTAACTAGATCCTTCAAATTCGAAGCTGATTCTGACTTTAAAGGCTTTAACAAAAAAAGAATAGACAAGTGAGAATTTATCAATATTCTCTTATTTTCGTAACGTTTTACTAACAAATCCCATGCACGCTTATAGTTTTCGTTAGTAACCGGAATGTTTTTAAGGAGCTGCGCCGGCTCTCCTGTTAAATTTGTTTTGAAATGATGTAATTTAACAACATCCTCGAGTTCCGTATTTTCAGCTATCAGTGATTTAAACAAGTCCGAAAAATTCAACCACTCGGTATAATTCCCAGAGAACGTTGGCAAGGTAATTTTTGGAAATGACCTAGTAGAAGATGACGACACATGCTGATTAACGTTTATTGAAGAATTAAGATGCCTGCACGGAGGCAAGAGCGTCGATTGCATCGAAGAATTTGCCCTTAGCAACTTGATACCATTCTTCTGCTTGGCTGAAGATGTCATCCTTAAAATATGTGACTTCTCCCTCCAAAGGCGCTTTCAACAACTCAACATGCTGTTGTTGGAACTTCAAGTAATTTGCTTCGAGCGTCTCTAATCGTGCGCGAAGGATACCGTGCGTGTGTACCGTAGGATCCGATTGGAACGAATTTTTCATTCGACTAGCAAGTTTCACTTGCTCAAGAAGGTATAGCTCAGCTTGTGTTTTAGACATTTTGAATGACCGAATTTTTTACTGCTTTAAACGTTTTTAAACGAAATGTCTCAATGTTGTCACTGGTGATAAAATGTTTGAATCGTCGTCCTGAAAGTTGATTGATGCAATCATACGAAGTGTATTTGTTGACTCGAGATTAATACACTAACACGAATTGATCCCTATCATAGTTAAAAAATAAAAGAGATGGATGACATGATCGAAATGTCCAACTCGAAACTGTTTAGTGATACTCAAGAACTGAATTAATAAATTCTATGAATCACCACAATCGTTGCGAAATGTAAGTGAAGTTAATTACCGAGAGTCATCGCCTAAATTTCACTCAAAACACGAATCGTCCCGTGTGATTGACGGATGTAAACATTAATCAGCTGCCAAGGGTATACGCGTACCTAGAAATTACGTACACTGACTTGAACCGTCACACAATTCTTTAGAACAAACTGCCGAAACCAAAAAAAAAGGATTAGAATTTAATATACGTTACTCCCTTTAGGTTTCCTCGCTGCATGCATGATTTGGATGAAGCTTTTTATTCCCGTGTACCTTGAACTTTACTAGGAAATTTACAACAATTCTCTTATGTCATTCCAAATAATCCTGAGAGGGTTCAGTGTGTAAAAAAACTGTTTTGATGTCATTGTTTCATGATGCACACATGTTAATTGTACTCGCGAACTACCCAAAAAGTACGATTTACTTTATCCGGCTCGAAGGACCAAAAATGTTCGCGAGTGAGAGAAATTTATGTAAGAAAACGATGCAATGTTTTAAAAACCTTTTTGACGATAAATACATTAAAGGACACGTCACTGAGAATGAATAATAAAACCGAATTAATCCAATGTTAACAAAATTGCTCAAAAAAATTGAAGTAGTCTACTTTGGACTTGTCTACCGAAACGACGAGACAAGTTCTCAATTTAACGTTCGGACGACGACTAAAATTTGCTTACAAGAGGTGCGAAAGGTTCTCACTCATACAAGGAATATCACTCAACGATAGTACAATAAGGATAAAAGAAGAAATCGATAACACTTTAAAATTAGAATTCCATTAAAATGTAAATATATGAAACTAAAGTCTAGAATGAAAAGTCGATGTTAAATAAGTGAAATAAAATAAAATAATGTACTGAATATCAGTCAATTCCGAACATTATTCAAAGTCGTTCACTTTCTTGACTTTGAATGTTCCACTAACGTTATGAAATCTTCGCTTTGAAAAACTTGAATAATATTCGAAGTACTCATACATGTATGGTAAAAAATATTTAATCAATCAAAAACTTTTTAATTTATAGAAAATATTCCAATAAACTTCCCTATGTGCTTAGTTATTTGAGTTGCTTCCTTCCAAGTCACTTTTCTGTCACTTTTCAAAAGAAAAGTCACTATAGTCACTTTTTTGAAGAAAAGGCCATTCTAGTCTATTTAACTCATCTTATTTCAGATTTTACCTGAAAAAAATTAACGAATCTACGTATGAAATATATGGTAATCTATGGTACGAAAATGCTATTTAATATCTGATTTCACCTTCTTTCCCCTATTCCTCTCTTTTCTCATTTTCTAAAGAATCTTCTTTTTCCTCTCATAATTATGAAATTCGTACATATGCTACATTAGCTCCACTAACGGAAGGAAAAATCTAGGCATTAGCGCGTGAACATCTGTCACCCTTTAATTCCAAGAGTGCTAGCGAAATTTTCAATAGCCTCCACGGACTTTTTCGGTGAGTCTCCTTGCGATTTGCCTTTGGGCCACGCCTTCTGCGAACATTTAGTGGTGCGAACTTGTCAACAGGCAGAACGCGTGACCTAAAAGCAAAATGCAAGGAGACTCACCGGAAAAGTCCGTGAAGGCTCTTGGAATAAAGCAAGAGACGCCTGCGATATGCGCCTGATAAATAGTCCATGCGTTAATACCTTGAACTCTCTTGCGCTGAACTCCGGAGTTGTTTCTCTGTGAATATGCTTGTATGGAAGAATACTTTAAAATAAATTTGCTAAGAAACAGTAGAAAAGCGGAATATTCAGGACAGCTAATATTAATGAAATAATAATAACCTCAAATGATAAAAATGAAAACTTCCATTTTTGATATTCGAAATTTAAGAAACGTCAAAAAAACTTATTTGTGTGTGTGTATTGGAATCGTTTCGAACCTTCCCAAACTGTTGTTACCCGGCCTATAATTTAAGGAAAAAAGGAAGATTTTTGACGTTTTACAATGTAGAAATATCAAAAATCAAACGAATAATTTTTAAAATTTTAGGTGTGCATATAATGAGGGTGGTTTTCGAAGATGACATCGAACGGTCTCACTTCGCCTGTAATTCCATTTGTTAAAAAAAAACGATTTTTCAGGTGATTAGAAAAAAAGAAACTTTTAGCTTTTTCTAATGTGCCACATGATATCTGCCCCCCTTGTGTGTAGCTTATGGGACGGATATGCTCTGAGTGTGCGGGGGTGAGTGATTACGTGTCGCACCCGATTTTATGGCTGCCTTGGCCGAAGAAAACGATCGGATGAATTGTTCTCGTTATGTGAGAACGAGAAAAAGAGGGAGAAAGGGGCTAAGGAAAGGTGAGGAGAGGATTTGACCCGGAGGTCTAGAGCTGGAGAAACCATCGGGTTTAGAGCGTAAATTGCTTCATGAGTGAGAAGCGGAGATTTCATCGAGGGAACTCGTCGTCCGGAGAAGGACAAAAACGTTTCGCCGGAGGGGATCCCAGAAGCGATGGAGAGAATGTCTCCGGAGAACCCACTGCTTAGAGATTCAAAACGTCGTCGCCTGAAGTCGTGCACGCGACCACAATATTTTGTCTGACCTGGGTGACGTCAGCGGAGGAGCTGGCGTTCCCAATAGGGAACGGTGACCATAAAGAGGCTAAAAAAGGGCTTCATTGAGGCGAAGGCGTATTCGCCAGTGGCTTTGTTTTCGAAATCTTGGCAGCCGGTTTCGGCGACAGGAACTTTGGAGAAGGCACTGAAACAGGCTCCAAAGTTAGAAAGATCCGCCGTGGAGAAGACAATCGCTGAGTATGCGAAACACAGGGCGCCAGAGGACGAGGTGGTGCGTGTCACGGGGATTCCCTGGATAGAGAGTTTTCGACAGAAGCGAACTTCTGGACGAGATTTTCGGGCGGAAAAGCGTGACGTAGTTATGTGTGGAAGCCTGGCAACGGCAAAGAGAGAGGGGCCGTACGTACAGTCGTCCTTCGACGTGGTCGCGGATCTCGCGTGCCCGGTCTTCCTCGACGAACGAAAACGAGGGGTCTTATCCCATCCGGAAAAAGTTCAGGCACGGCCGAATCATATTCTAGTTCCTGAAAGGCGGTTCCTGAGCCGTTCAAACCGTCGTTTTCGGTTCTTGTGATTCGGGCGTGCTCTTTTATCTTCCCCTGTTATCAAAGGGTTTGGCTGTGACAAGTGCACTTCGAATTGGCGCGACACGACACTTGAGACCGGGGTGACGAAAGCGAGAGAGAGAGAGAGAGGGGGGTAGGGAGAGAGACAGTGAGAGACAGAGAGAGAAAGAGAGATCATTGGCGTACGTGCCGAACGTACCGAGAACGTGCCGGCTAATGAATCGTAACACGGCGGCCAGCACGTGATCACTTGCTGCTTGTGCGGCTATGTGGATGTTTTGATCGTTATCCGGCGGCCTCGTGAGAGAAGAGAAAATTGTTTAATGGTTATGACTCACTTAGCGTGAGCAAGCTCGTCTATTGAAAACGTCTTGAAGTCCGCGATTTATCACCGAGTGGAAAGTCACGTACACAATTTCCGATTTCCAGACGTTCTCAGTTAGGGCTTTGGCCTACAACACCCATATCAAAAGAAAAAATATTGGAGAGTATGTGACGTGCAACGGTAGCTCACTCTTAAGGAAATGTTTATTTGCTAAAAATGAAGATGACCAACCATAAAGTAATCCTTTGATCTTATCCCAAAAATATATGCTATTGCCTTGGGTAAGAGTATGTTACAGGAAAAATGACGGTGCTGCCATCAATATTTCGTTACAAACAAATTATTATAAGATAAAAATGATTTTGTTAGCGTCTTCTCGTAGAAAGAATTCATTTTTATTTTTTTTTCAGTTCCCTAATACCCCCTACGACATATATTTGAGCGGATAAGCCAATTGGAAGGAATACCAATTTTTTTATTTTTCAAAGTTTGTTCATAACTTTGGTGAACAATTTTTTTAAATTGTTACTTGGGATAAATCATTTCAATAATGGTAGAAACTCATCCCAGAAATATGAACCACCCCCCATACTTACCCGGCTACGGCATTTGAAATTATTGCCGGAGCTATTACGCATGCGTCCACTAAATAGATTTTCATAAATTTCTATAAATTTCAGAAATGATCTACAATCTTTTAAAGTTATACTAATTTCAGAAAATTATGAAAATTTCAATAAGATTTGTAACACGCAATAGTGTAATAGAATGGAAAGAAAGTCTTGGATACGCAGACGAAAAGAAACTGATTTTGAAGTGAAATTTCTGGAACTTTATTTTCAAAAACTCTAAACCTATTCTCCTCTCCTTTCGTCAGCGCCCACGTTTCACACCCGTACATGACGACCGGCATTATTATCGTTTTGTAAATTCTTACTTTGATCTTTCTAGATAGCGATCGACATTTTAGTAGCGTGTTTGTTGCATAAGAGCAACCGTTGCTGGCGTGCAGCCGCGCATTGATTCCCGTTTTTATCTTATTTTCGCTAGTCATAATAGACCCGAGGTATTTAAACTCGTTAGCCCTTTCGAACTGATTGACGACGGTCATATATTTTGTCTTCGGTTCGTTGACTTCCAAGCCAATATCTTTACATTTACATTTAAACTTATCAAATTCAAAACTATCAGGGCTTTCAGTATGAAATTCTTAAATATTTAATGGCGGAATTTTCCTGACATTTTGGACAGCTATACAGAAAAATCGCTACCTAAAATATTTCAATTGTGCGTTGTCATTTGTCATTTTAAATACATGAGTAATACATTTTTTCTGAAATTATCACAGTGAAGTTGTGATATAAAAGCACAATTTAGTAAAGTTTAGCTATCTAAGAGGACTTTTTTTCTTACTTTCTTTCTTACTTGACCCGGCCCTGCGCATGGGTCTTCAACGAAATATTTCCTAGCATATGTTGGGAAAAATTTCAGCTCAAACCTTATTCAATCTGAAAAATTTATTCAAAATTTTAAAATTATGGCTACACGTGAATATCAATGTTTGTAGCATATGCTGGGAAAAATTTTAGATCGAGCTGCAATAATTAAAAAAAAATCTTTATTACATATAGCATGAAATTAAATTTTCTCCAAACCAGGTTGAAACATATCATATTCGATCTTTACGTGTACGCATAAATTCAATTTCCTGCTAACATATGTTACAAGAATAGTACTTCTCATTTATTTCCTTCCATGTACGTATATGATTCAATTGTTATTATGTTATAGTATATTTTACTTACAAACAGCATTGCAGAAAAATATTAACATGCAGAAGAACGGGATGAGAGCAACAGTTCTCATTTCTCTGGGAGTAGAAGCTAATTTCTGAATTATTTCTTAAACTTCAAGTACAAGGATCTTGAACTCGCTGTACTTATATAGATACTAGCCTTCACGTCATATTGGCAAATATTTCTCGAATTGCTACATTCAGGCAGTGAAGTGGCGTTCTTTTCCTATATCAAAAATCCATTTACTATACTTGAAAATGTTAGATACTCGGGATGTAGACTCAATCTACACGTGTCGGTTGAAAAAAGACGACATGTTGCCAATGAATTTACACAAACGTAGAAACATGTGTCAATATTCTTAAAAATTGGTAGCCAGATTGTATGTTCTGCTTTGCGAGTTTATTACATGCAATGTTTTTTTGAGTTTCTAAGAATTCATTTAATATCTTTAATTCAGACAGATTTGAGAAATTGTATTACAAGATATTCTTAAATACATATTCGCACCATTGATTAATTAAATTATAAAATAATGCCACACCGAACAGAACAAATTATAATATTAAGAGTGTCTGTAATGTACTATAATCCAATTCACATGGAAAGTGTAAAAAAGCAGAACGATAGAAATTTTACCAGGATTTTGTTATTCCACTGTTAACCGATTTTTGGCGCGCTATTGGCGCTGTAGAGAAAAACATATTAGCGCGGCCGGTGTCACTCGACAACAAGGCGTTAGCTTGTGTGATTTTTTATGTATAGAATAATGTAATATATTCTTTGAGTTTTCTATAACTACGCCCGTAGGCTAATACTGATATTTGGTATATAAGACGAGTAGAAAAAGTTCCTGCTTGAGTGTGGTATTTGTGTAGAAATAGAGAAAAAAACGTCCTTTAGACAAGCTGAGACTATACTGTTTATAAATGGTCTCCTTCAATGAAACAGTTATAATATTATATCAATTTTAGGGTTACGTATCTCTTTGTCTTCAGATTTCTCCTTAATTTTCATTGATTGTTTTATGCGTCATATAAAGTATAGTTTTTTTCCAAACGAAAAACATGTAGTAAATGACATTTGCCGTAGAGGTTACTTTCCCGTGCATGTAGGTTTACCTAGCGCATGCGCAATGAAACATGCCTTCGCCATTTTACATTGACAGTTGAATTTTGCAAGAGGAACGTAAAATTACAATGTCTGAAAGTGACGTTACGAGAATTTCCTGTTTGCATGTGATTTTAAAGTATCACATTAACTTTCAACTATTGCAGTAAAAGTACGGGTGAATATTTATATTGATGAGCCTCTGACTCATAAGTGGACAAGCAGGTGGAACGAAGGGATGATTCACGAAATCATTCGACCATACGGTCGGCAAATTTTAGCACCTACAGTGGCAATCATATCATTATTAGGAATTAAATATTTCATAACGGAAATTGATCTGATCACATGTGAAAATTTTAAATCCAAAATGGGCAGTTATGAAAATAAGAAATAATAATGAATCCAGGCGCATGCGCATATAATCAGTTGTACGCTGTTATATTGTACCGTACGGTAATGATGCGAGAAAAATGTTAAAGTTTAACCTTTTTTAATGTTTATAAAAAATAACAGATTTTAATTATAAAAAGTCACCTACTTATGAAAGAAAACACCGCCAAGCAAGTAACGGAATGGTTTTTATAATTTCTTTTCACCCCGAAATAGGTTTTTAATGTACGTACGGGAATGACGTTTTTGTTGTCAAGATGCACTTTTGAGTTTTAATTTTGGATTCACAAAAAAGAGGCTTAATATTTTAAGCTCAATTTTATAAAATCTTGTATTAAACGACACGCCTAATATTTCTGTATTTATTACTCAACTGTAACTACAATATTTTACTAGAAAAAAAGACGTACTGTAATTATGTCTGAAATGGCAAAAATTGAGGGACAGACTTCAAGGCTTTTACAATATTATTTATTTGACTTAAAAAATGTGCATAGATTAAATTTATGTTCACGTGAAGTGTACAAACTTGATACGTTAAGCGTTTTTTAGTTTACTGTCTAAAAAGAAGGAGAAAATAAGTTTATCCTTGTGCAAAGTGAGGTTGGGACGCCGTACGGTCATGACGTTTCGGTTCTCATATTAAATTGAAGTAAATAGGAACAGGAATGAAAAAAAAGAACTGACCATTTTGTAGAGGATGATAATAAGTGTTTATTAAATTTAAAAAAAAATCAGCACGAGTTTCTAAGTTAATGTTGTATTACTGGGACTTCAAGTTTGCCTTCAATTTGACAATTACCTTAATAAGAAGGGATAGCGTGGGACCAATGCACTTTGTATATCGATCCCGGTATCAGTACCACGTGACTTCTTACTCAACCCTCTGCAAGGAAGGAGCTTCACTTGGTCTAATTGATCTACCTGACATTGGAGACAGAAATTTGAATAAAATAAACATTGTTGAAGGAAAGCTATCTGAGATTCTCCTTCTTGGGGTTTATGAAATAATTGTAATTAATTTTTTTTTAAATAAGAATAATAAATGTGAGTTTGTGGGGATTCTAAGAAAATTTAAATGTGTGTAACGACTCTGCAGCTTATTCAATTATAAGGAACTTGTCGTGCATGCTCACATATTGAATTTTAAATCAAAAGTTTTTTGGGAATTTCTGTCTATTTTCATAACAAACAAAATTATGTGGCTTCTCGTAATGACCCTGAACCTCATGTAATAATGAGGACCTCGTTTTGCGAGTAGAGCTTGGGGTTTATAAATAAAATAATATAAAGATAATGGAGAAGAACCTAAAATTTAGTTGCAAAAGTTTAAATAAATTGATGATTGTGATTTCTCGTAACGACCCTGCACCTTATTTGATAACAAGGACCTCATTGTGCGAAGAAACACGAAAATATTTATAAATTATGCATGTTGATCTCAAATAGATCTATAAGGAATATCTATTAAAATGGTTTAAGCTCATCGCATAAGTACGTAATCAACTATCCTTTGAGTCAATCCACAATCTATATTTTTTGTTATAGAATAATGATTTAAGACCTAGTGGGAAAATTTTAATTTTCAGAATTAATCTGGCTCAATTGTAGTTTGTTTATTTTCCAATTTAGTTATAAAATGTTTAGGGCTAGTTTTAACGTCCAATCAGTATTGAAATCCACCTATATAGTTGGTCGCAATTTACTGGACAGAAAGAAGTAAACGCAAATTGAACGAATCTCTCAACGAAAATAAATAGCATTGAGATAAGTTTAAAATGCAAAATTACCATTACTAAAAATTGGTATAGTTCTTAGTGATATTAAGATCTTTAACTAAAATCAGCCAACTGCAGTTATAATTGAATTCAGAAAATTGATAAATACAAAATCGATCGCCGGTTAGAGAAATTATAATTTTACAATACCTATAGAAAACCCCTGCCCGTCTAAAGGTCGGAACGCGGATCTTTTAGTAAACTTCTAAAGTCCTCCGCGACAAATGTTAGAATAAAGTCGAGGATATGAGATTTCCCTTCCGATGAGAAGTTTAAAAAAAACTAAGCTTTGTATAAACATTATAGAAAACAAAAAATCAAATCATTGTTCTTAACTAATTGATTAGTAAGTTACGAAAATGGTGAAAAATGAATCTTCTTGGTTAAAAATTCATCTTGTTGGTTGAAAATTCATCCTTTCGGTGGAAAATTCCACTACTTGGATAAATATTGAAATCTGTTGGTGAAAAGTCTCTTCTTGTTAAAGATTCATGATTTTAATTGAAAAATCATTCCTTTGATTGAAAATTACACTATTTGGTTAAAAATTTGTCTTTCGGGGCTGAAAATTTAACTATTTTGGGTATAAATGTCACGTTATTTGGTTCAGAAATGGAACTGCTTGTTAACAAATTATTGTGTTACGGATAACATCAACTACTCTATTTTTGGTTAAAAATCAAGTTTTTACCTAAAAACGTAACCATTCCATTTTTGGCTGTCAATTTCATATTTTCATTTAAAAAATGATTTTTCTAGTGGAAAATGGAACTATTTGGTCAAAAATTCAGGTATATATTTTCTTGAAAAGTCTTTTTTTGTAGAAAATTAATTTTCTTGGTTGAAAATGCATCTTAATGGTTTAAAATTCACCTACTTGGTTGAATGTTTAACTCTTTTGTTAGAAATACAGTTTTTTGTTTAAGCTTCACCATTTCAATAAAAATTGCCTTTCTTTGGTCGAAAATTCAAATATTTTGTTGGATATTAGTTTTGTATTGTCATTTGAGAATTAAAAGTCAAAAAAAGTCTTCTGAATACGAACGTCTTGGTTATTTTTTCAGGATCCTGGTCAATGTCTGGTTGAACAATTCTTCTAACTATTCCATTATTAACCAAATTTTTTTATAAAATTGTTCTCAGCACCTCTGAGCAAAAATAAAACTTTTTAGCCCTTTTCAGTTTTTTTTATATAAATCATTTGCAATTTATGGCGTTATAAACAAATGACTTTTTAACAAAATGCTCAAAAAAATTGAAAATTTAGACATTATCTATATAGTGATTGAATCCTTTGAAAGCAGAACGAAATATTCCGATCGAGTGAAAACTTCTCTCCGTAAATTGTTTTTAAAAAATTGCTATTTCTGTGAAGAAAAGTCGTCTAGACATTTCATTTATGAATGAAAAATCATTTAGGTCAACCGCTGTCGTAAGTTTGCCTAAGACTGTTGCAAAACCTATACTTATCATGGTTAACATTGTTTATCCTCCATCAACAATGTTGATTCATTTTTGATGATAATGTCTATGAATATAAACCCTTAATAACCAGATTTTATTTTTTTGATTTATTTAATCTATTTTTATAAATCGATTCAATTTAATTCATTTCATTTTTTGTAAATCGACGTTCCTTTGAATAACTGTAATTTTCTATTGAAAACTAGAAAAATGTAGAACGGTGAAACATTGTGACAATCGAAAACAGAATTATGTTGAAAAGTAGCGCACGTCAACAATTTCTCTATACGGCCTTTCTTAATGTCTTAATAGCGATAAAAATATTACGTCATAACGTTCTTTGTTTAGAATATTCTATTTTTCACGTTGTTCATGCTTGTAACTTTTAAAAATTATTATCTACAGTCCTAATGAAAAAAACCTATAAAATAATAACAAAATTTTGTGTGCACTTAAGTTTATCCTTATTAAATGCAAATCGTTTCTACAAAGTTTGCTATATACTTTCAATTTACTATGAAAAATAAAAAAAAATAAACAAAACTAAAAAAAAATCTTGAAAATCGAAAACACACTTCATTGAAATGTAGCGCTTAAAAACCCTGAATGTGTTTAATTAATGCCTATTGCTTCCTTGCCATTTTGACATTGTGAAAAAAAAATTCTTCTTAACTCTGTTCGAACGATTAGAAAAGAGTATTTTTAAATCGGTGACAGGTTACGTCACGTTTACCTTTTTCCATATTGATCATCTTTTTTCATTATTATACATAGTCCTAAATAAATGTATTTATATCAAGAAATTACTTGCTTTCCACTATTGAATCAGGAAATAACTCAACTAATTGAATTAGTAATTTTCCAATGATAAATTTCTAAAAATATTTATTGCAGTTTTTTAGCCCTTTGTAATATTTCAAAAATCGGTCTTTTATATCAATAAGTTTTTCATCAAATTAATTCAAATTTGATGCAAGAATATAAAAGATTCTTTGAAAATGTGTTGACTTGAGACGAATCGATTGATCTATAATACCAATATATTTTATTAACAAGTAAGGAAGCTAAAATATTAGAAAAAAAGGCTTTTTGTAGCAAAACTTTTTTCACTAAAGCAATTAGAATTTGATGCAAGAACGAAAAAAATTCCTTGATTCAAGGCAAATGAAATGACGTATGGGTAATTGTATAATTGTAGGCAAATTTTAGCACCTACAGTGGCAATCATATTATTATTAGGAATTTAATATTTCATAACGGAAATTGATCTTATCACATTTACGCCGTTCTATTGTACAGTACGGTAATGATGCGAGACAAATTTTGAAGTTTAACCTTTTTAATTTTTATGAAAAAATAACAGATTCTAATTGTAAAATGTCATCTACTTATGAAAGAAAACACCGCCTTGCAAGTCGCGGAATGGTTTTTATAATTTTTTTTCTCCCCGAAAATGGTTTTTAACGCACGTACGGGAATGACGTTTTTGTTGTCAAGATGCACTTCCCAGTCTCAATATTGGATTCACAAAAAAGAGAGTAAATATTTCAAGCTCAATGTCATAAAATCTTGTATTAAACGATACGCCTAATATTTATGTTTTTATTACCCAACTGTAACTACAATATTTTACTAGAAACAAAAACGTACGGTAATGACGTCTGGAATAGCAAAAACTGAGGGACAGACTTCAAGGCTTTTACAATATTATTTATTTGACTTAAAAAATGTGCATACATTAAATTTATGTTCATGTAAAGTTTAAAAACTTGATACATTAAGCGCTTTTCAGGTGACTGTCTAAAAAAAAGGAGAAAATCAGTTTATCCTTGTGCAGAGTGAGGTTGAGACGCCGCGCCGTACGGTAATGACGTTTCGGGTGTTCTTATATTAAATTAAAGTAAATAGGAACAGAAATGAAACAAGAGAACAGACCATTTTGTAGAGGATGATAATAATTGTTTATTAAAATAAAAATAAAAAAATCAGCACGAGTTTCTAAGTTAATGTTATATTACTGGGACTTCAAGTTTGCCTTTAATTTGACAATTTTATTTATAATATTAATGCACTTTATGAAGGTTACTGAAGTTATGCTTATTTGTAATATTTGATTTATAATCAAAAAGTCTTTTCTATTCATGCATCAACTTTAAATTATGTCAATAAAAAAGATTTCAAAAAACATCATTTGAAATTTTTAATTGATTCAGATTTCTTTTAATATAATGCATTTCTTCTTATATTTTCATTCCTTCTGAATTCAACAGAACTTCTTCCTACTCTTTTCCAGCTCGAAAAATTACCATTCTAAATTCAACATTTTTTTAAACATTAAAAATTTGATAATTAAAGGAAATTCATTGAAATATTATACACGTTATTATTTATTTCTTATGCATTTGTATTTTTTTTTCAATCCAACATTTTTTTATTACAAATTTATTTTTATTTTTAAATCAACTCTCAGAACGAATCAACATAAGAAATATATTGTATTGAAAGAAATGTGAATCAATAAAAAATTTCGAAAATGTTATTCATAGATTTGAATTATTTCAATAAATTTCACTAATTGCGTTATTTGAATCTTTACGAGTCGATTAATTTTAAACATGAGAATGTCAAACAATTTTAAAATGCTACATTAAACATTAAAGGTATAATATGTTAAAGAAATTCCGTTTCATTAATAAACTATAAATCTTTACAAGCATTTTCGCATTTGAAAAGGCGATTATAAGTTTTTTATAAAAACTTTTGAATTTGAAAAAAGAATAATCCAAATTTATTATAATTCCTTTTCACATTCCCATTTAGAGAAGGTATTAGATTTGTGTAAAATTTGACCCCCCCCCCCCCCGGTTTTTGTTAAATGTCCACGTTTTGAGACCTCCTGAGCCCAAAAAGCAGGTTTTCACGAATGTGTCTGTCTGTTAGTCTGTCCGTCTGTCTGTCTGTAGATTTTTAGTTTTTTTAGCACGATGACTCTCGAAAGAATTGATCGATTCGATTGTCCTTTGGTATGCTCTTTTAGTCTTCTAAACTAAAGGTCAAGTATGTTAGCCATCCATTTTGGATGAAAATTCAAAAATTGAGAGCATTTTCAAAATTTCTGAAACTATTTTTTTCAAAATTTGAAAATCATATGCACGGCTGTTCATAGTGCTCGGAAATTCAAACAATTTATTCCCATGACATTTTTCGATAAAATGAAAATTTTCAGAGTTACAGCATTTTCAAAATCCAAAAAAAGAAACGAAAATTAACATTTCCAGCCAAACAAAGCACGATACGAAAAGAAGTCTGGATAAGAAAAATGTTTCTTTTTGCACGCCCTACAAGATTATCATAACGAAGTTTTGTACTTTATTGAAAAAGCGAAAATTCGCATTTTTATTGCACAAAAAAATAATTTAAAATCCAATTTTACGGCCTAACTATCATCTGGTTGAACATATATCTTTTTGGTTGAAAATTTAGATATTTTGTTTGAAATCCGTGCATCATGTTTCACGTAAATAAGTTGATATTTTTTTGTAGAAAATACAAATTCTTGGTGGAGTGTTTATCTTCTGGTTCAAAAATTCATGTCTTTGGTTGACAATTTAACTATTTTTCTGATAATTTTTTTTTTACTGAAAAATTAATTTTTGAACTAAGAATTCAATTTTTCATTAACAATTCATATTTTCTTTATTGGGATTCAATTAATATGTTTGAAGTTTATTTCTTTTGGTAACAATTCATCTTTTTTCCTAAAAAGATAGTCTCTTTCATTGTAATTTTTTAAAAATTCATTTCTTTATTTAAAAATTCGAATCTTCGGATAAAAATAAGTGTATTATGTTCAAAGGTCATATTTTTTGTAGTAAATTAATATTCTTGGTTGAGCATTTATCTTTTCATTTGAAAATTTACTGTTGTTGTCAAAAATTAAATTATTATTTCGAAAGTTTTTTTTTACAAAATTAACTTTGCAACTAACAATAATTTGACTATTCTTTTTTTTGTTGTTTGTTGAAAAGTCATCTTTTTTGATAAATATTCAACTATTCTGCTACAAATGTATGTGTTTCGTTAAATATTCAACTTTTTTTCGTTAGATAATAATCTTTTTGCTATCTTGAATATTACATTTGGAACATGCGGCGTAATTGATCTGTTAACAATTAAAAAAAGCGCCTAGCAAAAAGTCGTCTGTGGGCCAAGAAAGTGAAAATAATATTAGTTATTTAGATAGAGATAGTTTTGCATTAATAAAGACAAAATGTAATTCTTCAGAAAATCTGCAGAGATACAATTATTTTGTAAGTTTGAATAATATTCATTGAATTATTCAAGATTTCAAAGTTAATTTCTTCATCATTTGGTCTATTGTTTGTAATAGCAAATAATGGAAAATTTTTATTCTTGAGAAAATATTCTCCTTTTTATCAGCATTATTTTTCTCCGCATTAGACATTTGAAACACGTCTCCAATTTGGCTGTATTATCATAGTTCAAATAAGACTGCTATGTTATTTTATTTTGTAGGTGATGGAATAACCCTGAAGTTATTTTTGTAATCTTGCAGAGATTGAAACATTTTTCTTTAAAATCTTCTACATTCTTTCGAGACATTAGGAAATCATTTGAAATTTTTTTTAAATCTTTTAGAATGAAACCTTTCAAAAAGACGACTGAAGAATGCCGAAAAATGAAATTCCCAAATAATTGAATTCACGAAAATTTCATATATTGCCGAATTTCAAAAATCGCTAATAATAAAATTTCCATCTGAAAATTGCCGGCTTATGAAATTCCTGAATTAAAACAATTAAAAAATTTGTTCTTCATAAATATGATATATTAAATTTAAAATGACAATAATTAAAAAATATATATTTATAGATAAACAATTTTGTTTGAAAATGTGCATGGTATTTTCGAAATATGACGAAAACCATTCTGGAAACTCGAATTTCGAATAAAATATTTTTTTTTTCAATTTCGAGATAAATGAGTGGCTGTGCATATTTTCTTTGATGAAAATATTACATTTTTAATAAATTAATAATATTAGCGAAAAAGCTATCTCTTCAATTGTTTACATTTGAAAATTTTCTGTTTGGAATTTTATTAATCGTGAATTTTCAAATTCAGTTATTATGATAAAAGGTTAAAATAAGAAGAATCATGTGCAAAGTTACGGTAAAATAATCGAGCAAATTTATTCTGAGAAAAGTTAGCCTTCATATACATCGAAAATAACC
>CAKNXH010001216.1:0-75012 GCA_932178445.1 Andricus quercusramuli
CAATTTTCTCTCTGGACAATATGGACAATATGGCGACAGCCATATTGGTTACCATGTCACACCCGTGTTTAATCTCAAGGCAGTACTCCGATTCCGGCCATCCATCGCCGAGTGTTTTTTAGATCTCGGCAGGTTAATGTTGTTATCAACGTTCTGAGATTATACCTCTCAGGTGCCAGGCATACCTATCGCACAGTGAACGACGTCCTCCTTTGTTGATCAGGCAAAGTGATCCTCACTCACTCAGCCATTCGGTAGCCTCCCTAGCAGGCTAGGGTGTACGGAGCGATCCCTCTGAGGTCGTCAGGTAGATGCACAGATTCGAAGCACTGTCCTGGTGTGTTATGCAAATGCAGAGAAAAAGGGATGGAACCTAGAACTCACTCGGACCCCAATTTTCTCTCTGGACAATATGGACAATATGGCGATAGCCATATTGGTTACCATGACAACGCAGAGACGCCTTCCTAAATACGATTAAAGTTATTTCACGTCATGATGTAGCAAAGCGTTTCTCAAACTTAGATACTTAAATGTTGATAATAAGAATGTAGTTAATACCTCTTATAATTCTTGAAGATACATAGTTTTGCATTTAATAGAAATTGTAAATTTGAAACTATTTATCCCTAAAAGACACTTGGGGTCACTGAGACCCCATGTGCTTTCCTATTTCTGTCCGATTGTCTAGGTTTTTTTTCAAGTATTTTCATCGGACCGTTGAATTAACATTGAAGTTTTAGATCTATTTTTTCCCATTTTATATTGTTTCAACATCACTTATGATTTTTGTCAGTCAAAAATATCACGAGAAAGTTCTCACGAGCATGAGTATATACTCGAGAATACGCTCGACCTTTATGTGCTAAATATAAATGATACAAACTAAAAGTAATAGAAAAAATATTATTCGCATCAAACAGTGCCTTATTCAGGATTGCTACAATATCCCAATTCCTAAATTCTTCTAGGTATAAAACCAACCATACACGTAGAATAATAATAATGTTATGCAAAGTCAATTTTGTTTATAAATATATTTAAAATACTTTTTAGTTTTGTTTTCAAGTCAAAAAGATCAATTATCAACCAAAAAAATAAATTTTCAACTGAAATGATGAATCTTCAACCAAAAATAGTTGAATTTTCAACCCAAAAGATTAATTTTCGGCCAAAAAAGATCATTCTTTAACTAAAATTGAAATAATTAAGATGCAAGAAAAATAAGTACTTACCAAAAAAAAACGAGTTTTCAATAAAATATTTTTTTTTCATAAAAAAGAATATTTTTAACCAAAAAACGGAGAATTAAATTTTCGGTTAAGACAATCAATTTAAAAACAAATGAACTCTCAACAAAATAATTCAATTTCAAACTAAATAAGATGAATTTATAAACAAAAATATTAGATTGCAATTCGCAGTCAGAAAAGTGAATTAAAAAACCCAGGTATTCAGCCAAATTAAATATTTTTCAACTAAAAATATGAATTTCGAAGCTAAAATGGAATAGTTATATCTTCAGTTAAAAAAATAATTTTCAACTAAAAGGAAACAAATTTGTAAGCAAAGGAATTAATGTTTAATCACAATGATGAATTTTCTACCGAAAGTATGAAAGTTTGACCAAATAGTGGATTTTTCTATCCAAAAGATGAATTTTCTATGAACAAAAAAACTAATTTTGAACTAGTTTTTTATTCAATAAGAGAAATGACATCTTAACAAAAAATAGGATCGTTGAATTTTTTACTGACCAGATAATTTTTCAATGACGGCCACACCTTAAATTTGTCCTTATCTTAGATTTGGCTTCTCAATATTTCTGTTCAACTTAAAATTTATAATAAAAATTTGTATTGATAACAATTTTCATTTATTGCACCTGGCCGGATTAAAATCGTGTACAATATGGGAATCAAAATATGACGATTAACGAGATGTTTTAGTAAGATGGGTTTAGCAATTAATACTATTTAGTTTCAAATATTGTTTGAGATTATTTTTGTTAAAGATGAATATTCTTTGAATTAACTTGAGTTCCTTAAATTTCATGTATTCTTCAATATTTTCCTAATCGGATAGAATAAGTTTAAACTTATTTAAATTCTTTTAACGTCTTCGAATTATCCTAAATTATTCTCGATTTGCCAAAGTATTACGAATTCTTTTTGATGCCTGTTAAAATCGTCGCCACACTTAAGCCAAGTCTACAACGTGCCTGGCCTTTAAATTTTGTACTTCCTAAAGTTTTGTTCGCAACTCGTGCTAACATTAAGTTTAACGGACTAATAAATAAAGCAACTATATGATTTTTGAAAGCTCGTCGTAGAAGAATATTTCACGTTGAAAGTTGTGAGGTGTTAGTAAATGATAGACACATTTAAAAACAGTATTTCGTTTTTCATTCTCTCAGTATGAATCTGCGTATGCAAGAATGAACGTGTTTGCATTCAGGACAATAAATTGGTGAGGGTGTTCGAAAAGTAATCTTTGATTTGTTTTCTATGGCTAAACGCTTTTCGAGTTACAGGGCAAATAACCCATCCAAAAGTTTTCATTTCCGTAGAAAGGGAATCCGTATTTTCTTTTTTAAATTCAAATACTAAGACATGCCACGGGGCACTTCAAAATCAAATTTAATCAACTTGGGGAAATTTCGGATTTTCGGAAAACTAAACTGATACTTCAGGGTTATTTAATGCCCTTTTTCAGATATGTCGACGACATTACCACGGTCGTGCCAGAAGACATGCTTGATCAAATTTTGAATACTTTCAGAAGCTTTAGTCCCAGCTTAAAATTGACATCTGAGGTAGAATCTAGTGGAAGTATCAGTTTGCTTGTTTTCAAATTCACCAGACATGACAACTCGTTAAGAAATGATTGGTACCAAAAACCAGCTTCATCGGACAACTTTCGACGATATTTACTTCCTCGTGGAAATGACCAGGCTGGTCTTTCCTGGATTCATCGAGAGCTTGAGCTGTTGCACAAGAGCTTCACGATGGGCAGCGCCAACCTTGCAAGATTGATTGACGTTTCCAGATAAGCCCCCCTGACGAGGATTACAGATTTATCCCCGGATAAGTGTGTAGATTACCCTTCCTTAATTAGCCAAAAAAGACCATCTACTACAATGCACCACAGCAGGGGTGACAGGACACTCCCCCTGCATGCAGCTCTAGGTCACAATTCCCCTGAAAAGACCTTCGCCTCATCTTAATTCAAGACACAGCACCCTCTTTATCCAAGAAGGTGCCCACAGCATACTTTTTTGTTTCACTTGCTGCTTGAATTTTTCTTCTTCAGCATTGAGCGCAGTGACTGCATGAAAGGTGAGCTGCCCTCTATGCAGCAAAGAGGCTGGTAGAACTTCAAACCTGATATATCTGCCAAACAGCCTCTCGAGCATCTTCAGGTTGACGGACGTCAAGCTAATTGGCTGGGAATTTTCAGCAGTAGTGTAGTCCTCCTTCCACTTTTAGAAATCCTTCTATGTCCATTACACGTGTTTTAGGGCAATGCTCGCCCTAATTAGTTCCGTCAGTAGGAAGGCGAAAAAATCCATGCCCTGTTATAAGAGCGCTGAAAGGACGACATCCACCTCTGGTAATTTGAAGGGGCAAGAGGATTCAACGACCCATTTTACCTTCTTGATTTTAATTCGATTTGACCTCATATTTTCACCTTACTAATGCTGAGCCGTTTCATAGATATCCTAGTCTGAAGGCAATTTACTTCTGTTTGCCATGTTGCACGCCGCTCCCGTCTTCCTACGGAGGTACACGAGATGCGTGTTCCACCATACAGCTCCTTTCCTAGACTCAATTGACTTATAGGGCAATTGTCCTCATATGATGTGGTTAGAGCATACGCAGCAAATCTGCGGCGTGCTCTAACGCATTTATAGTACTGTAGCTTGCGAGAAATTTCACAATCCTGTCTCTGAAATCCTCTTCATATGAGTCCCAAAGTGTATTCCTGGCGTTTGTGATCTTCAAAACTAGGATAATGACTATTAATAACAGAGAAGGAATAAAAAGTACTAGAGAAGAAATAGAGAATTACATCAAAGAACATGAGAGATATTGAAAATAGGAAATTTACTTTTGTAAGAAGTAATTCAATGACATTAATTGACTACGTAATTATGAAGATTGAAGTGTGGGAAAAGGTAAAGAAATTGACTGCAGAGACGGAAGTAAAAGCAGATCATATACCATCAGGGATATGACTGAGAAGCAAAATTAAAAAGTAGAGGAAAAATCAGAGGTGGAAATAATAGGAGAGAAGTCTAGACATAGGCTGAGGTGCAAAACCCATTTTTGTTGGATTTGAACGCTACATCACTAAAATGCGAAGGCCATCTATTCTTGGAATATTGTGAATCCAAAGTTTCTTATTTCAGCTTCCAGTGTATATAAAAAGAGAAAAAAGGAAAGTGGAATATTTTATTAGGACAACACTTTCAAGTACGGCTTAAATGTATTTGTAAGTGAAAGATTATTACGAGGCTGATTATTACAACATCGTTTTCTTTTGGTAAAAAGTAGTGAATATTTATTCCCACTTACATCGTAGGAACGGCCAATGGCCCGCGGGCAATTGCCGGCGGCTGTGACGTAGGTAGGTAAGGCGCCCAGCGAACGAAAAAGGTGAAAAAGCCCGACGAGGGCCGACGAAGATGTCCAGTTTGATCCCCAGAAAGCAGCTTCGGTTGGCGGTCCAGGTTGCCTGATTCCGTAATAAGAGGCACAATAGTTCCAAGGTGGACATGGCGATTTCCAAGGGTGAGCGCGCCAATTAAATGAGAAGACGCGAAAACGGCAAAGGATAAGCGTACCGTTTACACGAGGAGGCACAACGATTAACTAATAGGGCAAGCACCATGCTCATGTTACCTGAAGTGAAGGAACAGGTTGAGTCCACTAACGGCGGAACAAGACTGATGCTGCCCGGCGGCGGTGGGGTCGTCGTTTGAGGTCGTCCGGAGTTTACCCTGTTGTAACTGTTCTGTTACAAGATTGAAGGAAGAATTATAATGTGAAGGGATGTTGCCAGAAAGCCTAGCAGGATTCCGCGATGACAGAAGCAGTACATAGTGTATGCTTCATGAGTAGTAGGGCTAAATTTGTAGAGCCCAGGCAGATCAACAAAAGGTTTTTCAGGAATGATAGGTACTGGGGATGACAGAAACGAAATACATGCTTAAAAGTTACTTCCGAGCACTTGCGAAGTCATTTTAGCGCGAGAGGTAAACCTTTCTTTGGGCTTCATCACGCTCTCAAAATGGATAGCACGCTTGAGCGACGCTGCGCGATGAAGTTTTGTGTTAAACTTGGAAAGTCTACAACCGAAACATCCACCATGATTAAGCAGACATAAGGAGAGGATGCTATGAACAGATCAGCTGTTTTCGATTAGTGCTGCTGGAGCTTGCGTTCTATTCTGAAAGCGTGACGGAAGCCAATCAGAAGGGTTTACTTCTTGCCCGATATTTTTCTAAAGAATGCTCCGAGGCGGCTGTTCGAGCATGCATTTCGTTCTGGACATCCCCAACCATTCATTTCGGTTCCTGTTTAATAATATTTAGAAACGTTTACTGCATACAGAAATTTCTAACAATGAACATCATTGTGAAATATTCCTGAACAACGAACCGATATGAATTAGTCGCCATACTTTTATATCACTATAAAGTAGTGAACGAAGTATTAAAGTTGTGAATAATGCCCCTTCGGTTGTGGTTAGGTACGGTTACCATTCAGGTCGTTTTTTCTGTGAAGTTCGCTGGTTCAACGTTCATGAGAAAGAAAGCAAAAGTGGATTTGATTCTGCCAGTGATTGTTTATCGTTCTAGCAGCGTATTAAGATCGTGTATCCCTTTACTACTAGCCAGACAAACTCTGCGAGAGGACCTGGTCGTTGTCGTCCAAGTATGGAGAGAAAAGCGACAACCTTCAGTTCTTTTTCTTGCCCTTCTTGAAATAAAAACGTAACTCTTCTATTCAAACATTACACTGACACAATCCCCATGGAGTTATTAGTGGCAACGTAGTCACAACAAATGATTAGCCAGACTCTACCAACCTATCATAGTCAGAAATACTGGTCTCATTCACATATTTCCAAACTACCGTTACCCTAAACTCGGGATGTAACAAGGCGAAAATATATGTGTGGGGATGACGACTGAAGAGTTAAAGCAGAGGCATGTGAACTGGGGAAGAAGAGATAAAAATTGTCACGGGAAGGACTTAATGTTAGATAGAGAGGTGAAATAAACGAATGGAAAGAAAATCTTAAACGAACGTAGGACAGAATAGTTTCAAATTAAAACGGAAAAATTGGCAACACAAAATAGGATAGTGAAGGTAGCAATAATGGAGAAGAAGATTGAATCGGCCCAGATTATGAAAAGAGACAGTATTATGAATAAGATTACTGAGCTAGAAATTGAAATAGAAGAAGAGGAATGGAAGGAAAGAAAGAGAACCTGGCTATTATAGTATTTCAAGTAGCGGACGGGAAGGATGACGGAAAAAGAAAGAAGCGCTTGAGTTTTTTCAAAAAGATCTAGAAGTGGAAGGAAAACTAAAGAATGCAACCAGGCAAGGGATCAAGGATAATGAAATCCTAATTGTAGAAATTGCATCGAGGTAGGTGAAACAAGATGTCACAGAGAGAAAAAGTAGACTAGGGGGGAAGGAGTCTACATTGATCATGATTCAATATGCAAGGAAAAAAGTACAGCGCAAAATGAGAGATATTGGTAGGAAATGGAGGAATAATGTAATGTCGTAAGCGTAGAATATCGAAAAGTCTGCATAGAAAGGAATTGGTGCAGATACAATAAAGGAAATTAAGATCTGGAGATAAAAGGCAAAAGGGATGCAAAATACGTGAAAAGAAATAAAGAATTACAGAAAAGAAGAAGAGCAATAGATATTGATAATGGGAGGAGATTAAAGTAGCACCTGACAATCAATTATTGGAAATATGGCTATAAAGTAAAATTAGGAAGAGGAAGAGAAATTCTGAGGCAGAACTGATAAGAAGAAAAGTTTGAACAGGGGAAGCACAGTCAGAATAAGTCGAAAAGACAAAATATGTGAGGGCCAAAAAAGAATAAAGGGAATCATGCAAGGGGAAGGAAGAAAGAGGAATGAATCAATATAATGAAAATCCAGGGGAAGCGTGGAAATTAATCAAATAGATAAGGCAGAAGAATGAGGGAATAATGGAGAAGATAAAAATGGATGAAATAGGGAGTAATGGTCAAAAGATTGTGGAAAGAGGGCTTGAAGACGTCAATATATGAAAGGGAAGGAAAACGGAATGAAGCAATGGAAACCATTTATTCATTATTTCCTATCTGTATATTATTCACTAGTTCTTCATTATCTACTATGCACTATTTATGTGGCTACTATTCATTTAATTTTTCCTGAAGGAAGTGTCTAAATAGCGGTTGACAAGGCCTTACTGCCACCTGGCTAGACCATCCAGCCGTAGATCTCACAGGAGTGATACAGTGCGGATCAGGCCTAGGCTAGACCATCTGATCTGCACCAGATCCGCAAAAGTGGATCAGTTTGATCTGAATTGATAATCAGAATAAGAAAATAAGCTCCATTTAACTATTTCATTACAAAAAAATACTTTTTCTCATCATATTTTTGGTCCTTCAATGTTACCTGACATCATCAGAAAGATTTCCACAATATTTGTAAATAATTTACAAAGTTCATGGTTGAAACTCACATAATAAGCAATAAATATATAAATATAATTAGGACTATATTGGAAAAAGCCGTCAGCATCTTTTGTCACCCTGTGCGATTAGATAATCCCCCCTCCTTCCAACACAGAACAAGTATCATCACAAGCCAATATTAAAAAAATTTCCAGGTTTCGAATGGAATAGCAATATTCTTATTCGAAATACAGCCTTGATGAAATTTGTAATTTATCTTTGTATTTGCGCCTCTATTCCTGCTTTCTGTACGTAGTTTATCGCCGTAGTTACAGCTCTGATACTGGAAATACAAGCTTCACTGTATCTGATAAGATAAGGACTACTGGATATATTATATAATCTAGAAAAGCAATCAAATAACTACTTCTTACACTGTTATCTAAATTCTGTTTCAACGCAACAATCAGCTTATCCCCTAATTGCGAGAAAATGTCCAACGTTATTACTCTGCTCTTTAACTGGATGGTCATTCTTAACTCTTTTGGTGAATATAATCTTAAATTATATCTGCAATTTGAAAAATGTTGTTGAACATTCTGCAAATAACAATTTGTTTGAGCCAATCCGCATTCTATTTTAGTCGCTATTATTTTTCAAACGCTAGTTAAGTTTGTATGAACTAAACAGGAATTCAATCTGAATGCATTCCGAGGAATTTCGTATTTCGATAACATTCAAGACTTTTGATTGTATTGATCATATGATTTATGTGCCAAAGTTATTGAATTTCCCGAATCATCTTGATTCTTTTTCTCCATATTCCGGACGACGACAAAACAAAATCTCTTGAAGTGTCGCATGACAAAACGGGAAATTTCGCGGTGTTTGGGGGATTCAGACAAGTTATTCGGAACTCAAACTCACTCCAAAATATCAAGAGTGTGATCTCCAACTTAATACTAATTTTGCGCACATGTTTCCTCTATTAAGGCATCTACTGCACGAAATACACGCTGTACCTGAATTCTGTACCTCTGAATTCTGGTATAAAATGAACCTTTTCCAATTTTTCCACTAGGAGTTCATGATATACTGTGCTAATGATATGTCGTATTAATTTAGTTGAGAGAGTTTAAGATTTTGTTTCTTCTTCAAGGGTTAAGTTCACAATTTGAATGTTTACCAAATGGCGCTCCTATTGTTGGTGTTCCTCGTGGCGGCTCACCTTCTTCTTCTTCATCTTCTAACATGCAACATTCTTCTGCCAATAACTTTCCTCCAGCCGAACCTCCTCTTCATGCCAGGTCGAGGTTTCCTGGTGCCAGGTCCAGGTCCCCTCATGTCAGGTATACAGGTCCACCTACTACGCTTACTGCTTTTTCTGACGGAACCGGATACGGTCTTGACCAACTTGAATTTATTCGAATTACTCCCTGCAAGTATCCAAACCGATTATTCGAGCTTCGAAGATACACTTTTCCTGCAGATAAACCACTTGAAATACTCGTAAGACGTAATGTATATGGACCCCTGCCAAACCAAGAACAAATCGTATTATCAACATTCGATGGTGATGTCTTTGCAATTTTGGAGAATAGTCAATTTTTTTCTGGAATGTATACATATGTTCCTCACGCTCGCGCTAAAGTACGGGCGAAATTAAACATAGAAAGCGGCAGGATTATCCCACTGACCGCCAATGAAATCGCGGAATCTCCAGTAGGCTCCTTACGCAAAATCTGCTATTATTTTAAAGTAGAGTGTACAAACTACGTTCCAATAAAACATTAATCCAATCAAAAAATAGTGTAAAAGGAAAATATAAAACTTCATGTGATTCGAAGTTATCTTAAAATGTTACAAGTATCTTGCAATATTAAAATAAATACATAGTGAATGTATTATGATTTTTAAGACTTCAATCATTTGTCAATGCCCCATCTATTCCTTCCAGGAAACAAATAAAGAAATATTTGTTTCATCCCTCACAACAATTTTTTTTTTTCAGGAAAAATTTTGCAGGTTTATAATGATCTACATGAAATAGTTTTTTTCAATTAGGCCGTATCTGTTAAAATTGATGAGGAATCGAAAATCAATTATACCTTCTTCTAGTAAAGGAAAGTCATCATCAATGATGTGAAAAAAGTGCTTTTTTCCTAGAAACATAACGTAAGAGAAGGAAAATGGCAGTTTATAAACTATAGTTTGAGGTGGGTTCCAAACCACCAAGAGCAATTGATATTATGTTAATTCTAATATATGCCTCGGGGGCCCAGGCGCTCGATCCCTGAGCCAGTGTCAATGGAAATTTTTCTATGTTCTTCTACCGGAGATTTGGTGGTTCAGAACCCACCTTAAACAGTATGTCCCTTCGAAAAAAGGCTAATCATCTCCCATGTGGTTTCAGTTGAGTAGACGTAAAAGTAGCTAAACACAATAATGCATGAAGGGATCATTTCTATGCTGATAATCCTAAACTTCAAAGTGTGTACGTTAACGTCGCGTCAATTTTTGTTATCCAATATTAAAAAAATATAAACTATTTGAAAATCTGCAGAAACAAATTTTCAAATACTAAGAGTTGTACCCATTTTTGAAACGAGATTAGTAATTTATCAAAAATATCATTCTAGCCAGTAAAATGTATATTCTTAACTTATGATTTTCTTAGTTTTATTATTTTTATGGATATCAAGTTTTTTTTACGTATCTGAAGATCTTGACTGTATCCGTAATTCTGAACAGCTCTTTATTTGCTGATCTGTGAGAGATAATATCTTATTAATATCTTATCTAATGTCTAATTTTAAAGTTTCTTGTTATTAAAGTATTATTAGCCGGAAACTTTAAAGGTTTTTTACATATGCATTTTGCCCTTGAAACTTTGAAGATATCTTGAGAAAAATGGCCACAATATTTTTAAATGATTGAAAAGAATTCTGGTTACTCAGATTTTCATCCAAGCGCTATTAAAAAAGTCGCGTAATTTTCCACAAACAAACCTTTGTTGAAGTAACCAAATTTCTTACCTTGGTCTGATTTATGAAATATAAATAGAATTATCTCACAATCGTGAGTTTGATGCCTATGATTCGAAAAATAACGACTATGGGATGTATTATATGATTTGATGAATCACTCGAGTTATCACTAGTTACTCTGTTAACCAAATTCTTCATCAACGCAATAATCAGATTTTCCCCTAATTGCAAAAAATGACGATCGTTTATGCTCTGGTCTTCACCTGTATGGTCATCCTTAATTCCATTGGTGAGTATAAAACTATAATGTATCCACAATTGTGAAAACTTTCTTAAGATTTTCGGAAATAACAATTTTGTCTGACGTGCGCAATATTCAAGTCCAATTGGAATTCTTCTTCAAATTTTATCCCTTTTCCAATTTCCTTAATATTTCGGGACGACTAGACGCAGCAAAAATTCTTAGCAAATATTAGTCAGTTGCAGTAATAGATTGCAGCTACGTTACAAATAATGCGATTTCTGAAATCAAGATAGGCAGTGAAAATTGTTGTGATCCATATGAGGAAATACTAAAGAAAATGAATGGATTGGGTACTGCTCTGAAGTGTACCTCTTCTCCCCATTACGAGCCTATCTTGTTTTTTGATTTCAAAAGCTCGAAATACCAAAATGCTCATAATAAAATTCATTCTTGTTTCTTCTTGCAGATTTCAGTTCACAGTTTGACTGTTTACCTAATGGCGCCCCGATTCCTGGTGTTCCATGTGGCACACCATCTTCTTCTTCTTCTCATAGACAACGTTCTTTTGCCGAGCCTCCTCTTCGTGCCAGGTCCAGGTCTCCTCCTGCCGAAAATGTCTCTCCATCTACCATTCTTATTGCTTCATCTGATGGACGTGGAATTGGAACTGACCACTTTGAATTTATTCGGATTACTCCCAATAATAATCCGCGCCGAATACTAGAACTACGAAAATATACTTTTCCTGCGGATAAATCAATTCTGGTATCCATAAGACGGAAGGTCTTTGGGCCCGTGTCAACCCAAGAACAAATTGTTTTATCAACATTCGGTGGAGATGTCTTTGCAATACTGGAGAGTACTGAAATTTTTGCTGGAATATATGTATACAGATCTAACGCTCAACGTAAAGTACGGGCAAAAATAAACATAGACAGCGGCACGATTACTCCATTGACTCCAGATGAAATTGCAGAATTTCCAGTAGGAAACCGTCGCCCAATTTTATTCAATTTTAAAGTACAGCGTGTGAACCATATTCCTCGACACCACTAATTCATTAGAAAATAAATAAAAATAATACATAAAATGATTTGTGTTTCGAAATCCTGTTAAAATGTTACAAGTGTCTTGTAGTTACTGAAATAATAATAAATGGTAGATAATTAGTGGAAATGATAAAAAGAAGTTTAACTTAAATAAGAATAAATCCAGCACTATAATTTTGAAAAATTTCTCTTTTTGAGAATACAGATTCTGTTGTTGGGTAATATGTAAGCGCTATATATATATTTTCTTATCATTCGACGACATTGTTCATTCGTATTCTAGGAAGAAAAAGTGACTCTTAGAGGAAGAGGAAAACATCATTTGAGAATAATCATCGCATGAAAAAAAAAACATTAAAGCGTTATTATTCCTCAAAGTATCATGTATCCTCATGTATGTCATGTATCTGTGGCCATAAATGTACAGCTTCGTATTTACTGATCCATAGAAGATAAGTCTTGTCTGATAAACACTTGTTATCGAAATCCAAATATTGTTATGGAATAAAAATGTTATAGTTTCTAATTTTCGAATTAGAGAATGTTTGCTAGACATTTTTAATTTTAGTCTTATTACATTCCTATATCAATGAGAAGGTATTGGGTTTATGCAAAAAATGACTACCGCGGATTTCATTTCGGTCACTTCCAGTAGAAATCCAAATCTGGTATTTAAGCTCCGAATATACGCTTTTCCTTTTGATAAACCAATTAATACTCATTTAGAGCTCATGTTTACATACATACAAAAAGATGTTTGTCGCATTAAAATTAAATAATTTGGATAAATCATTTCCTGCTTCTTTACGAAAAGCCATAAATCTTATTAATATCATCATATAAAAAAGATACTGGTTATTTGAAATCAAATACTTTTCCCCTAATTGCAAAAAATGACGATCGTTTGTACTCTGATCTTCACCTGCATGATCAACCTTAATTCTATTGGTAAATGTCAAAATATAATGTATCTATAATTTCAAAAACGTTCTCAAGCTTTTGCGCAAATAACAATTTTTCGGACGCAATCTGCATTCAATTCCAGTTGTTGTTCTTTTCCAAAGTCTATCTGAATTCATTTCGGCAGAATCCAGAATCTGTGTTTTGTAAAAAGTATAGTTTGAAAAGAATTTTCTACTGATAAGTAATTTGTCAAAATTTCAATCAATGCGGAAGTGGAATTTTTCTTTCATAGTCCAAATCTTGCTTACGGAAAAATTTGAATAGATTGTGCCTGGATGAGAATATCTGCTAAATGTATTTAAACAGTAAAAGTAAATAATGTGCAATGTAAATTTAAAACAGATAGAAACAATAGCTCTGATCTCTATGGCGTAATATGAAAGGAAATGTATAAATATATTCCTACTACAAAGTGTGCCTTTTTGGCCAATCATAAACTCATCTGGTTTTCAAATACATGAAATAAAAAATCTTCGCAAGAGCCGTTTGTGACATTAATCTTCAGTTTCTTATTCCAGGGTTCAGTTCACAGTTTGACTGTTTACCTAATGGTGCCACCATTCCTGGTGTTCCTCGTGGCACAAGACCTTTTTCTTCTATTTTTTCTGAGAGCCAACGTTCTCCTGCCCGGTCCCTTTCTCCTACTGAGCCCTCTCTGCGTGTCAGGTCAAGGTCACCTCCTACCCAGCATATATCTCCATCTACAGCGTTTATTGTTTCATCCAACGGAAGAGTATATGGACTTGAACATCTTTAATTTATTCGGCTTACACCCTTGAGGAACGCGAACAGGCTTTTCGAACTTCGAAGATACACCTTTCCTGCGAATAAACCAATTCGAATATTTGTAAGACGGAGTTTCTTTGGGCCAGTGACAAGTCAAGAAAAAATTGTATTATCAACATTGGATGGCGATGTCTTTGCAATACTAGACAGAACAAATGTCCTTGCTGGAATATATGGATACAACGTTAACCTTAGACGTAATATACGGGCAAAAATAAACGTGGAAAGCGGCAGAATTAGAGCATTGACCCCAGATGAAATCACGGAAATTCCAGTAGGACCCAATCGTCCAATCTTATTGAATTTTAGAGTAGAGCATGTAAGTCACAATTCTCCACCTCATTTATTCAAATAAAAAAGTTCAAAACTCATGAATGAAACTGCATTTGATTCGACGTCATGTAAAAATGTTTATTAAAACTTGTAATTCCTGAAATAATAAAAAGGTCAATGGCTCATGGCTTCAATTTTTCGTCAATGCCTCTGTCAGTCTTTTTCAATAACAAATAGAAAACTTCCGTTTCATTTTGTCACGCAAATATTTCTAAATGATAATTATAATAGGTTTAGCAGGGATGAAAAAGAACTAGTTATTCTGTTAGTTACGACCTTTCGGGCCAATGTAGAGAACCACTGTAAGGCATCAATTTGTCGAACGTGCCATCTCTCAATTTTCCATGCGGAAAATCGAGAAGTGGCCTACGTGAAGAATTGCTGTCTTCCAGTGTTTACATCGACGAGCTTGCTAACACCCTCCGATGACTCATGCCTGTCATCGCTGCTTTCTCATTTCGCACGGGTCTTCAAAATCCTTTAAAGTCACATAGCCGACGCGTGACTCAACCGGCGGCGACATTGGCGTCAATAACAATTCGATTAAGGATATCTTATGCATAACAATGACATTAAAATTATAAGGTAAAAATTAACTATGAAGTATAATTAACAAAGTCCCAGCGAGAGGACAGCATCAACTTGTTATTAAATTAAGAGAGAAAAATAAGTTCATCTTCCCATTATGTTAAATGAGGAGCTTACTTTGCCACCAAAAGAGCATGCATCCAGTCTCTGGATAATGAGATAATGAAATAACGAGATAATGAGAATGCAAACTTCTGGTGATTGGGTACGTGGCTTAGGACCAAAACAATGTAGGAAGGCGCTAGGAAGGAAGCGCTCGCGGCCAATCAGGCACCCGTTCCAGCACCTCCGGCACCCATAGCGAAACCACCAGCGCCGGAACCTAAACCTCTCGCACCCCCTCCGGGAACTCTTTTGGAATTGATTCCAGGACGGTCCGGACCCGCCGATCCTCACCGACGGAGACAAATCGGAGAAGGTCCTTCTTCACGAGCTCTGCGACGCCCCTCTTTCTTCGGAGAGACCCGTACGTTTTTCCCGTGGCCGCGCGTCGCCTCGATAAGAGGGGTCGATCTCGAAAGTGCTCGGCCCGCTGCGTCGTCCACACCGCTAAATCCAGTGTACCAATCCATCTTGGAGGAAGTACCATTGCCGTGCAGCGTAGCTGCTCTTCCTGCTGAGGATCTACCGCTACCGGCGATTCTCTTCGCGAAAGTCGCCTCTTTGGCCTCGAACTCAGGAAACACTCTCTTTTCGGGTCCCATTGATTTCTCGCAGGTTTACGACTCAGCGGTACTCCTGCAACCTTTCGGAGGTCTGCCTCCTACTCCAGGAAAGGGTTTGGACGCCACCAACCTCACAGCGTCACAGGGCTCCTCCGTACCGCACACACTTGCCGACCTATCGGAGGTCTACAACTTTCTCGTGCCTACTACCCCGAGAGGATCTCTTCCTCCGACACCGGGTAATTGGTACCAAATTAATAGGCGTTCCGCTACCCTGGAAATAAACGATCAAACAAGCTCTAGTGGCGGCGATACTCTCGTTCTCACCGCCGACGGTTCACCCGAATCTTTTTCTCCATCTCTACCAAATTCACCGCCGGCCAAACGGGCCAAACTATCGAAGGATTCAACCTTCCCGCGTCGAAATCTCGGCTTTTAACCTTCTTGCTTCTTTGCTTCTAATCTCTAATCGACAAGGCGAATTTTTCGCCGCTAAGCTCTTTCGGCAACGCGAGTTTCTTACCGCTACATTCGGAAATGACAAAACGAATCTCTTGCCGATAACAATAATTCTTTTCAACGTAAAAAATTTCTCGTGTCGGTAAAAAAAATGAAAGAAAAAAAAACAAGGTCCGTGACAGCGGACACAGCACGCATAGGGCAAGCCTCTGCTCCGTCGGGTGGCACTGCGGACAGGATACGCTTCCTCTCATCGCCTCTGCCCATGGACGGCCTCACAGCCTGGCGAGCATTTTTTCGCCTACAGGGGGTTAGGCCTTCAGCCCGCCGGTCGGATTAGCTCATCCGCAACCAGGGAGCAATAAGGGACCAAACTCAAACCAACACTGCTTCTCACCCCCCTTCTACCCTTCCTTCCTGAGTACAAGCAACTCTCAGCTGGATCCTCTTTCTCTCGCTTCGCTAACGAGCTGAGACAAACAACTCCCCCCCCCCCCCCCCCCCCCTGGTCAGCCACCCTCTCAATCCGTGGCAAAAATCAATGTCTTGAAAAACTATATTTTGATAAGAAGAAAAATCTTCGCCGGAGCCGTTTTAAAAGAAAAAAATCTATTTCTTCCTGGAATGAGAATAAACAATTTGATCAAATTATAAGAAAATATCTAAAAAGCGCTTAAATATTAACTAACAATAGAATTTGCATAATAATATATGTGGGAAATTCAAAATACTTCCAAAGAATGCAAACTATTAATATATTGTCAAATGAAATGAATTTGAAATATTGTTTTATTTAATTTTGTTATGCCTTCTAACTTAAAACAGAAATTAAATGGTTCTAAAATCAATTTCATTTCTGCCAACATAATTTGCGAATCGATACAAGTTTTTGCTAGGAAGAAGAAAATTAAAGTTACTACATATTACTTGATGTATTTTTATATTCGAACATGCATATCATTTGATATAGTTTTCTTCGTTAAGGGAACATAAATATCATTACAAATTAGAGTTCAATATTTCAAAAACTTCTCTGTATTCCTAAAGAAAAATTTTTTTCACAATATAGTGCTGGATTTATTCCTATTCAAATTAAACTTCTTTTTCATTTTCACTAATTAACTACCATTTATTATTATTTAAGTAATTACAAGTCACCTGTAACATTTCAACAGGATTTCGAATCACAAACAATTTTATGTATCAGTTTTCTTTATTTTTGAATGAATTAATGGTGTGGGAGAACATGGTTCACACGCTCTACTTTAAAATGCAATAAAATTGGGCGACGGGGTCCTACTGGAAATTCCGCAATTTCAACTGGGGTCAATTGAGTAATCGTGCCGCTATCCGTGTTTATTTTCGCTCGTACTTTACGTTGAGCGTTAGCACTGTATACATATATTCCAGAAAAAATATCAGAACTCTCCAGTAGTGCAAAGACATCACCATCGAATGTTGATAATACAATTTGTTCTTGGATTGGTACGGGCCTGAAGACCTTCCGTCTTATGAATAATAGAATTGATTTATCCGCAGGAAAAGTATATTTTCGAAGTTCTAGTAGTCGGTGCGGATTCTGATTAGGAGTAAGGCGAATAAATTCAAGATGGTCAGTTCCAATTCCATGTCCATCAGACGAAGTAACAAGAATAGTAGATGAAGATCCGGCAGGAGGAGACCTGGACCTGGCATGAAGTGGAGGCTCTGCAGAAGAACGTTGTCTGTGAGAAGAAGAAGCGGATGGCGTGCCATGAGGAAACTTAGGAATCGGGGCGCCATTAGGCAAACAGTCAAACTGTGTACTGAAATCTGCAAGAAGAAACAATAAGTATCTTGGTATTTCGAGTTTTTTTAATTAAAAATGGATTTATTTTTCAGAAACGGCTCTGGCGAACGATTCTTGGTGTTCCCACCTTTGGGATAAAATTATTTCAACGGAACCGTGGTCGGCCTGTCTTTGATTCCATAACAGATCTTTATTGTATGAGAGAGCCAGATAGGGTGATAATTGGCAGAAGAGGTACACTTTTGCAGTCTATTACAGTCTATTACTGCAATTGATTAATTTTCGCTCAACATTTTCGCTGCGTCTACCCGTCCCGAAAAATTGAGGGCGTTGCAAAGGGTATAGAATTTGAAAAATAACAATTGGGGTTGAATGTTGAGTACGCCAGACAAAATTGTTATTCACGGAAATCATCAAAATATTTTCAAAATTATGGATATACAGTAGAAGTCCGATAAGTTTCTCATTTCGGGGCTGCAGGGGCGGAAAATTCCAGGAATTGCGGACTTATCGGATGCCACCTCTAGTAGCACGATATTAGGTGCGCGCATGCGTAAGAATGATGCGCAAATCATGAGAAAAATAGCACACATAGTAGGAGAACCCCAATTAGTGTGCGTGCTGTGCGTTTGATGACGTTTTAAGGGGAGTGTACACTTATCGGACGGCAACTTATCGGACGGCAACTTATCGGACGGCAACTTATCGGACTTGTACTGTACTATAATATCATATTCACCAATAAAATTAAAGATGACCATCCAAGTAGGTGCCACAGTATTGACGATCATCATTTTTTGCAAGTGAAGGAAAAACGTATTATTCCGCTAAAAAGGAAATTAGATAACAGTGTAAGAAGTGGTTATTCGCGTACTTCACTAGAATATATTATATATCCAGTAGTCGTTATCTTATCAGATACATTCAAGGCTGTCTTTCTAGTATCAGTGCCATGACTACGGTGATGAACTAAATACAAAAGGCAGGGAGGGAGGCGCAAATACAAAATAAATAACAGATTTGATCAAATTAGAATTTCAAATAAGGATGTTACAATTCAATACAATAATGAATGAATGTTTTTCTTTGCTTCTAGAACCCTTGTGTCAAAATTTGTAGGCCAAAATACCTACGATATTTCATTCCTTACTCTTACTGCACCCTTAATTTCTGCATACGTTTCCCTTATTCGTTTTTATAATTTGTAAGCGGTATTGGAGAAATTTATCTCACTCTAACTTCCTACTTTCCCTTTTTCTCCCCTTTCATATAATGACTTTTTCAAGCCCTCTTTTCACAATATGTTGACCATTACTCTCTATTTCAGCAGATACTTCAGCCAATTTAAGAGTTGACATATGGAATTGCTCGATAGTCTTTGTGTATTGTCGATTGATGTTCGAGTTCTGAAATTGAAGTGAATGCTTCGAAACCTAAATGATTAGGAGAAATACCTGCTTTTCCACATAGCAAAACAGTCGATCTTTGTAGAAAAGATGAGGAACCCCACCTGGGCCAGAACGTCTGTTTGACTTGTAAAAAATCAAGCATCTCTTATTTCTGAATTCTCAAGCCAATCACATCACCAACTACGAAGAATCTGTTAATCTAAAGAATCAATATAACCCCCCATATTAATTATTACAAATTAAGTTTGTTTAAAGAATTATCAAATGCTTAATGTTGAAAGCTTCTAGCTTCACTTAAATATATTTATTACTTCTTGAATACGCTCACCAATTTCTTGTCCTTAATGCAAACACGTTCATTCTTGCATACGCAGATTCAAGCTGGGAAAATGAGAAACGAAATACTGTTTTTAAAGGTGTCTTTTATTTACTATTGTTTTGGACTCACAACGTGAAGTATTCTTCTATGACGAGCTTGCAGGCAATAAGCTGGATTCATTAATCGTGCAAATTTCTGGCTGAAACAGGAAATGTATGCTGTGGGCACCTTACTGGATCAGGATATGGAGGGTGCCCTCAGCAATACCTCTCCAGAAGTCATCTGTCGAGAGGCTCCAAGATGTAGCGTGAGAGTCTACCTATTAAGCTGGGCAGGAATCATGCTTCACCGGAGGTGACTGGAATCCAGATGGGGCGAATATTTTGTCAGTGGTACAGAGGGTCCAGAGACAATGTGATAACCGAGTAGATTTTCGCTGATTGGCTCATTTTCCTCATACCTTCACTGAAGATATAAAGTATATATATATATACTACACTATAGATAATCACTACTTAAAATGGTAGCATCCCGTCCAAAAATGGCGGCAACCGGCTAGGTTGCCACACTGTCTCTGTACCCTCTGTAGTCAGGCGAATAGCGCCTTAGGGGAAAAACAGGCGTGCAGATGTACGTAGATTCTTCAGAATGGAGAGAAACATTAGGTCAGTGAACCAACCAACTTTGAAGATTTTTTATTTTCATAAATATCGAAAAGCTGAAGTGCACTTATAGGATTGATTATAATAGATTTAATCCTTTCACGATGATTCATTTTAATAAAATTAGGTGTTTCGGGTTTCAATTGTGTGCAAAACTATGAATCTTGCCGGCGTGTTGTGGAAATTGCAGCTTTCTTCTTTAGCGCTAAACTGACGTTGCCTTTTTTTTCAATCCAGGAGGGCGGGAAGCCAAACCGAATTGGTATTATATCGCTTGTCCCTGTTGATGTTATAAGGGTGTTTTGAGATTTCGATAGCAACGTTCTGTTTCGATATGATGCTCAGCTAGTGCTGATTGCTTGGAATATTTCAGTCTGACTTTCTCTTATGTTCCTCTATATGTTGGCTCACCGACATCCTGGGTTTGCTAATATATGCTTTGCCAAAAGAGCAAGGGATTTTACATACTTTCGCATCACTGAGAGGTACCTTTTTATACTAATGGTTGTTCAGAAGTGGTCCTATTTTTGCAGGTGGTTTATATATGGTTTGGATGTTATGTTTCTTGAGAATTCTTCCTATTTATTCTGTAATACCTTAGATGTAGGGTAGGATGATGGTCGTGTCTTCCTTTCTTTCTTCAGTAATAGGACTGTCGCGTAGAACCCCAACGAGATTGTGGAACCCGTTCTACCCTCGCAGTAATATCTATAGAAATTTAATTCGAAGAGTTTTATAAGTCTTTGTTCATACCCTAATAAGGAAGAACGGAGAATTTCCAAAGGGATAAAAGTTGACTGACTTTTCAACTGATTTTTTCAGTGGCTCATTCGACAACTCAGTCTGAGGGTTGTGAGAAACTTTCTTTCGTCCCCTACTAGAAAAAATCTAAATATTTCCAAAAATGTAGAAATTTTTGGTCCCACTTTTTTGTGTGAAAACTTAACTATTTCGTTGACTTATTTAGTAAAAACTAACCTTTTTAATTTGAAATTCATAAGTGAGTAAAAAATCATCCCTATAGTTCAAAATTCAAACATACCATTGAAAATTTTTTTTTTTTTGGTTGCAAATTGGTCATTCGCAGGTCAAAATTCATCAAGCAGATTGGGATATTTTCTTGTAGAAATTGTTACATTTACGCAAGGTGTTATTGAATGCCTGAAATTCAGTTCTAAAATCACTTTTAACTAATTTTCATATAATTGTAGTGAAGAAACCTTGTTTTTTAAAAACGATAAGTCCATCCTAAAATGACATTGTTTCATAGATCTCTTTTCTCCATTCTATGAACTATTTTTCAGGAAAAAATTATGCTCATAAGTTGGAAAAAATATGTTTCTTTAGTTTTTCAAATTGTCGTGACACCTTGTTAATATTTTTAAAGGAAGACCTTATGTAACTCATGATCTTGGACGAATTTTAATTACACAAGAAACTTTCCTGCGAAATGTTTGCCAAAGAGGGATTTATATTTACTCTGTCTACATTACATTGAGTTCTCTGAGTTTCTCAAGGTAAAATAATTATACACGTGCGAGAGTTTAACTTCGAATAAAATAATTATGTGACAGTGGTTCAAATATTTCATGTGAGCAATTCCTTAAATCATTCATGTACGCGATTTATGCTTGCAAAGGCGAAAATACAAACATTCAAACGAAATATCAGAATATTCGTTAGCTAAACTGTGATCTGAATTCTGCATTGATCAGTTTTTCGAACGCATTGAAAAAATGAGATATCCTTATGCACTGGCTTTAACCTTAGGAGTTATCCTTAATTCTATTGGTAAGTAAAGAATAAATTATATCACCACGTGCTTATATTTTTTTCATTATAGTAGGTACGTTGGAACATATATATTAAATATTGATGAATGTAAAATACTATGAGAACTCTTTGATAACGACCAGTTAATACTACTATTATTAGTATCGTGTTTCCGCTAAACATTTTTATGAAATTTCTCTTTCAGTCATCCGAACTCAGATAAGGTAGTATTTGAGAGCAAAATATGAATCAATAATAAAAATTCATTATAATTGTATTTGCGACTCAGTTAGAAATAATATAACTAGTCAATAAAGATTACCTGGAAAAAAGTTTGCATGGCTCAAGCATGGCAATAAGCTTGGAAATATCTGGCTAAACCATGGGTCACGGCTGAATGGTAGCATGGCTAAAGCCTTGCAAATGTCCGTCTCTCATGCTAAGGACACGCTTAACACAAATTAATGTTTTTAAGAATCTGCAAGTGTTATAGAACATTAGCTTGCGTTAAAAATTGAGATCTTAATTTTGTCAGTAGCCGAAATATCTCTGTATGGTGATTTTCTGGTTTCACCGGAGCGTGCACCAGGTCGTTCAAGACGTCATCTACAAGAACTTTTAAAACATTTATATTGTGCTAACAGCCAAAACGACTGAAAATCGTGAGTCGATCCTCCGGGTGACTCGGATAGTGCACCAGCTCGTTCAAGATGTCATCAGCGAGAATTTTTTTAAATTTAAATTGCGCCAACAGCTAAACTAACTCCCAATGGTCAGTCGACGATCCGGGTGTACTGGGTAGTGCACCAGATAGTCTACTTGGAATGGAAGCTTCTAATGTGTCCCCTAAGGGTTTACATTTTTCTTGTATCTCTTTCCTATTCCTTTACACACACCCCCCACACACTTACTTGGTGGTGGGAGGGGGACATACAGTTTAAGGTGGGTTCCGAACCACCGAGAGCAACAGCCTTAAGTACTTAGAGAACCTTGCTCTCTAGAGGTACCGGTCCCACGACTCTCCGGAGATGAACAACTCCCTTGCTAGGCTAGTGTTCACCGCATGGGCCACCGAGGCTCTTCCAGAGTGCGAGGCGGGAATCGAACTCACAAGCCGACGGGGTGGGTTCTAAGCTTTCGCCTTAATCTCCATGACCATCGTCCCGCTTGCGCATCAGATAGTTTAAAACGTATTCTACGAGAACTTTCTTAAATTTTAAATTATGCCAACAGCCAAAATAAATGCCAATGGTCAGTCGACGATCCACACCAAGTCGAGTCCCACACCAGGTCGTTCAAGACAACACCTACGAGAACTTTTTCGAAATTCAAATTATGGCAACGGCTAAAATAACTACAGATAGTGAGTCGACGATTCGGGTGCACCAGATCGCGCAACAGATCGTTTTGCACGCATTCTACGAGAACTTTGTCAAAATTCAAATTGTTCCAACATCTAAAATAACTACCAATGGTCAGTTGACGATCCAGGTGCACCGGATCGCGCACCACCTAGTGTAGAACGTATTCTACGGAAAGCACTTTTGAAATTCGAATGTTGCCAATACCCAAAATAACTGCCAATCGTCAGTCGACGATCTGGGTGTACCGAATTGCGCACCAGATAGTTGTACAGTTGTTTTGGCTAAGCGCAAAATTTAAATTTTCAAAAGGTACTCGCAGATGACGTCTTAAACTATCTGGTACACGATCCGGTGCACCTGGATCGTCAACTTACCATTAATAGTTATTTTGGCTTTTGCCACAATGTACATTTTTAAAAAGTTCTCGTAGAATACGTGCTAACCTACCTGGTGCGTGAACCAGTGCACCCGGATCCTTGACTCACCTTTGGTAGTTATTTTAGATGTCGCCACAGTTCATATTTCCAAAAACTTCTCATAGAATACATGATCAACGACCTGGTGCACCATTCGGGGCACCCATATCATCGACTTTCCATTTGTCGTTGTGTTGGCTATTGGCAAAATTTAAAATTCAAAAATGTACTCGGAGATGACGTCTTAAACTACCTGATGCACGATCTGGTGCATCCAGATCGTCGACTCACTATTGGTAGTTATTTTGGCCGTGGGAACAATTTGAATTTAAAAAAAGTTCTCGTAGAATGCGTGCTAAACTACCCGGTGCGCGTTCCGGTGCACCCGAATCGTCGACTCACCATTGGTGGTTATTTTAGCTTTTGCCGTAATGTGAATTCCAAAAAATTTTCGTAGGTAACGTCTTGAACGACCTGGTGCGCGACCCAGTGCACCTGTATCGTCGATTGACCATTTGGAGTTATTTTAGCTGTTTCTGCAATTTGAATTTCAAAAAAGTTCTCGTAGATGAGGCCTGGAATGACCTGGTGCACGATCTTAAGAATACTCGTTTGCGTTTAGCGGTTTATCAGCATGGGAGACAGACAAGAGCAAGGCTTTAGTCATGCTAACATATATTTCGAAGTTTATTTTTTAATTTCAATGACCGTGAAAAATGGTTGCGAACCGAGATTTGACCGGAAACTTTTTTCCTCAATTAAAACGGTCACCCTGTTATTCTACTTTGAGAGTATAATTGAAAAAGATATTATCCTTAAATTCTGTATTGAAATTGACCTAATCTCCTTCACCTCCGAGGATTCAATTTCTTTTGGCCACTCATCGTCGAATGATGAGGTTTGAAACCCGAAGTATGAAACCTCAATCATTGAGACTCGAAACTTCGAAAGTTTCCTACATTTTTGTGAAAAATATATGAGAAATAAAATGAAGTATTCGAATTGCGCTTTTACTATTTGCAATATATTTTCTACATTACTAATTCCTCAATTCTCTTTGCCTTTTCACAGTAATATCATCTGGTATGATGCCCGAAACAAGGGACTTTCTGGCAAATTTCGGAACGAGTAACGAGCATGCGAGTCATCAAGGTAGATATAGTACAAACAAGAATCTATAAAAAAATATAATTCATAAAGAGTTTTTATATTGGAAATTTAGAACTTCTGAAAATTTGTTGAACCTGTGAATATTTTACACGCATTGAACCTTATCTCCAATGTTTGAAAGGAAAATGCTCGAAAAATTGTACCATACCGGTATTCTATCTTTATTATTGAGCACCTTTTTGTAGGCTATACACCTTTTAAGGCTCTCCGAAACTGCAAAGTTTGATTCTCAAGAGACAAATTTCATCTTTTAAAAAATACTCTTGAAGTGAAATTCAGTATTCCATGACCACCTTGACGGCGTGTGATATAAAGTCTTGGAAAAGACGAATTACGGCGCATGCTTCTGTTCATGTGCATAACTTTCTGTGACCAGGTTTGCTGCCGAAGTACCCTTGGGAATATTGAAGTGCGAGAGACAGTGGCAATAATATAAGGTCGAAGATGAGAGGACTTATGGTGTCGCTCTGAAAGATGCCTCGCGAATAGGTTACGCTGTTAGTTGTCACACGATGTTTTCCAGATGAGATAGTAAACCAGCTGTTTCGAAGCAGCAATAATCGCTCTATGCACATCACGATGTGTGGATGAACCTTTAAGCTTCTCAACAAACAGCAGACAGATAAGTCTATGGGAGGTTGAGTCAAAAGCTTTCAAGTAGACAACCCAGATAATCGACAGGCAACGCTGGTAGGATGCTTCTTTCACCAAGCAGTAATAGGTGGGCAGATATGGGTCTTGGAAGAGTCGAGATTGGTCACAGAAGAACTGTTAATTTCCTCTGACCCACCTCTCCCTCCGTTCTAGACTCTTTCTAGCGTCAGATAGTACTCGAATTAGGTAAACATTATGCTGCCTGATAGTCAGCAGTTTCTATTTGCTGAGCGTGTGATGACGGATCCGACAGTTCGCGCACGAACTATCAAACCCTGGCACTGAACTTTTTTTCAGGTGTTATGTAGTCAATCACGCACTGAATACAAGAGTCTTACTGTATTCTCCAGGCTATTTTTTGTGCTGAGTTGATGCATTTGTCTTTTGTTCCTATAATCAGTTGTTGGCTTTGTTTCACGGTTTGCATCTATGCTCGTTTTCGCTTCATCATACACACTAAAATTGATGGTCGAGACGTCGGAATTTTCAGAAAAATCTCCATGAAGCGCGTCATCCAGTTCAGCCCGATCTTTGAGCATGAAAGATTTCTGGATTTTGATGTTTCTTCTGGCCCTAAGGCATCGCTTTTCCTATACTGAATTCCTGCACGCTCTTGATCTCAGTATCACAGTTGCTTCTCTGTCGCTGGCTCAAATTTCAAAAGTTTAGTCGTTGACCTCCCAGTTAATTTCAGAAACTCTTAATACCAAGATATTCATAAAAAATAATTCTTTGTTTTTTCTGACAGATTTCAGTTCACATTTCGAGTGCTCACCTGATGGCGCCCCTATTTCTGGTGTGCCTTGTGGCATGCGATCTTCATCTTGTTCTCCGGACAGACAGCCTTTTCCTTCTGAGCATCCTCTTCGTGCAAGGTCCAGGTCTCCTCCTGCCGAGAATAAAACTCTATATACCACGCTCATTGTTTCGTCTGACGGAAGGGGATATGGTCTTGACGATCTTAAATTTATTCGGCTTACTCCCTTCAAGAATCGGAACCGGCTTCTTGAACTTCGAAGATACGCGTTTCCTGTGGATAAACCAATTCGAGTACTCCAAAGAAAAAAAGTCTATCGGCAAGTGCCAGCTGAAGAACATATTGTATTATCAGCATCCGATGGTGACGTCTTTGCAATATTGGAAAGTCGTATTGTTCTTTCTGGATTATATATGTATAATGGTCTCACTAAACATACAGTAAGGGCAAAAATAAACATGGCGAGCGGTACGATTACAGCATTGAACCCAGATGAAATAGCAGACATACCAGTAGGCCCCTGTCGGCAAATCTTAATGCATTTTAGAGTAGAGCATGTGAATCACAATCTTTCACAACATTAATTCAATTTGAAAAAATGTGAAACTGAAATATGAAACTGCTTGTGATTCGAAGGCGTTGTAAAATTGTATAAGTAACTTGTAATTACTGAAATGATAATAAGAGGTCAATACATTATGCTTCTTGAGGCTTTGATCTTTTGTAAATCCCCCATACAGTTTTTAAGTTCCAGAGATGCTGGTGAAACGCACCTCCTTCCAAGGTCACTCATCCGAATTCATTTTGAGGAGTATGACACATTTTTTCCGCATCGCGTACTTGGAGAGTTCAAAGATTTCTCGCATAAATTAAGGTCTTTGGACAATATTTGATTATCAACCTAATTAACCAGAGGATATACCTTTGCTGATGCACCTATTCAAATTTACTTGAAAAGGGTCCCGGATAACAAAAAAGTTTCCCTGAGTGTTCCTGGAACATTCCAATGAAAGCTTCAGAGAATTTCCATAAATGTTACAGGAAGGTTCCCGGAAGTGGGTAAATGTCCGCGTATCCAGGAAGGTTCCCCAGGAAGGTTCCGGGAATGTTCGTCAAAAACGTTCTAGAAAAATATTCCAGGAAGGTTCGCGGAAGCACGCAAATGTCCGCATATCAAGGAAGGTGCCGGAAAATGTTCGCATCGAATAAATTTAATTAATTGAATATATTAAATTCCTTATGACCATTTCCAGTACCTTCCTTGGAAATATTCTTGGATATGCGAACATTTAGCTACTTCCAGGAACATTCCTGGGAAATTTTTTGCGATTCTCCGAAACTTACATTGGAATGTTCCAAGAATGTTCAGGAAAACTTCTGTGATATCCGGGGTGTTAGAACTTTGTGCCTAACCTAACTGAAAATGATCATACGGTATCCAAAGTGATAAAAGATTTTGGCCCCACTGATTTTTTCATCAACTCAATGTCTCAGGGGATGATATGCCAGCATCCTTTAGAAATCACCCTCGGAGTGATATCGAAGTTTACTTTAAGGGTTTCGATAAATATTTGTTCATCCCCTACTAAGGAAGAAGAAAATTTTTCGAAGGGATGGAAGTTTCATGATTTGTCAACTGCTTCCTTCACTGATTCATTCATCAACAGATGTCTGATGATGATGATGTCTGGATGATGATGAACCTAGGGGAAGATCTACCAACACTAAACTACAATTTCTCTGTTCGACAAGATGTTATTAAATGTATCATATTTAATCTCAAAATCTCTTTTCACTAATTGTCGGATAACTTAAGTGAAAGAAAAACTTTTTTTTCGTTTTAAGAAATTACGAATGTACGATAAAATGATATTATTTCATATTTCGCTGTTCTTTATTGGATGAACTATTCTGCAGACAAAAAATTTGCCAAATAGGATCGAAAAAAAAATTCTTTCGTTTTAAAAATCTGCGAGACATGTTGGTGATATTTTTAAACAAAGAGGCCTTATCTAACCTATGATCATCGACGAATTTTAATTACGTAAAAAAATTTCGTTTGAAATGTCTGTCAATGAGCACTTTATATTTGCTCTGTCTACATTATGTTAGGCTCTCTGAGTTCTTCAAGGTAAAAATTATCCATGTACGCAACGCATGCTCAGGAAGGGGAAACCACAAATATCTCACACGAAATATCAGAATATTCATTAATTGCGCTGTTCTCAAAATTCTGCGTTAATCAGGTTCTCCTACACCGTAAAAGATGAGGATCCTTCATATTCTTATCATAACCTTGGACGTTATTTTCAATTCTATTGGTAAGTAATGATTTATAATTTTTGTATGTATTGAGTTTCATGCGAGGAAATTTTGAATTTTTATAATTTCTATTGAGTTTGAAACGAGCAAATTTTGGTTATCAATATTTTATGAATTGGGAGAAACACAATTCTTGAGTTTTAACATTATCATTGAGTTGAAGGGGAGAGTTTTTCGCTTTCAAATTTTGTCTGGATCGCAAGAGGTTTTTTTCTTCTTTTTTATGATTGTAATTAAGTTGTAAGAGATGAAATTTTGGTTCGCAAGTTTTTCACAACTTGAAGAGACAAATTTTATCTTCGTAACATTTTCATTGAGCCTTTACTTCGAAGGATTCAATTCCTCTTGGCCACTCTTTGACGAATTTTCAAATTTTGGAACTGAAGTAAAAAACTTTCCTCTTTAAATCTGGGAACTTGAAACGTTTTCTGCATTTTTGAGACAAAATATCTCTTAGTTAAAAAATTCAAAAATTCGGGATTTTCAGGGTATATAAATTAGTTTTTAAATTTATCAGTAAGGTTGATTAAATTAAAAAATTGAGATATCCTGAAGGATTACTTGGCAAACTTTTACTTCACATGTTTCAATTGGCTTATACGAAATAAAATGGAATAATGAAATTGCGCTTTCACTATTCTTATCACACTTTCAACATTACAAATCCCTTAATCTTTTTTTGCCTTCTTACAGAAATGTCATTGAGTATGCCGCCCAAAACAATAGATTTCCTGGCAAATTTTGGGAAGAGTGACGAACATGCGCATCATCAAGGTAGCTACCGAAGAAATAAAAATTGATAACAGAAAATTTGATTATCAAACCGTTTTTATATTGACATTTCCAAACTTTCAATAATCTCTTAAACCAGTGAATATTTCACACGCGTGGAACCTTATTTCTACTGTTTAAGAGAAAAATGTTCGAAAAAGTATACCGTACAGGAAATTACATTTTTTTATTAAGCACCTTTTTTGTAAGCAATTCACCTTTTAAAGTATTTTGTTCCATTATATTTTGGGCTTTTCTGTGCTCTTCAGAACTGCAAAGATGAATTTCCAAAAGACACGTTCTAGCTACTAAAAACTACTCTTAAAATGGAACCACTCCAAATGACCATGACGCAGATAGTCACGCCCCGGTATGACTGAGTTTCTTCAGCGCGAAGGTGTTCTATAGCAATTTTCTAACTCAAACTCCCTTCCAATCTCCCAAGCCTAGTCTTCAACAATCCTTAGAGCTAGATTCAGTTCCTCTACTGGTGTCGCCATGAAAGACACCTTTCTGAAGGGTGGCACTTTTAGTTGCCACATGATGTTTTCCAGATAAGATAGTAAATCTGGTTTTTCAAAGCGGCGTTAATCTATCTATGCCCCTCAAGATGTGTGAATGAACACTTGAACTCACAATAGATAGATGATAAGTCTACGGGAGGTTGAATCGTAAGATTCGGGGTAGTCAATCCATGCCTTCGGTAGGTAGCACTGGTCGAATGCTGCATCATCGCAGATACATCCACCGGTAAGCAGGTTCTCCCGATAACCTGCTAAACCTTTCTTTGAGCCGCGTTGTTCGTACATCTCTTGCCAAATAGGTATGATTGTTCAAAATATTCTGTCTGACAAGTTGCCATCTTTGGGAGGACCATTGTGCGTTCTTCCACCAACCACTCAGGAATAGGCTTTTTCGATTTCAGATATGAGGTAAACATGCGAGCAAGATGATGGTGAGTTAAAGAAGACTTCTTCCACCAGAACGTCCTGGTACGATCTGATCCTAAAATGGAATAGTTTCTCATATCTAAATGTATGTTCTTTCTGTCTTCATTCAATGGATGCTGGACTTCGAAGACTTCTCTCCAAAATGCCGTGAACTTCTCTGGCTCGGACGCGTGGTCGACAGTAAATTTAGGGTCCTAAAGGGGCCTAGTGGGTCAGAGATAAACTGTTCATTCTCTATGATCCACCTCTCCCTCCACTCTAGACTTCTCCCAGCGCCGGATCGAACCCGTATTCTGTCTATATTGTGCTGCCTGATGGTCAGCAGTTTTGACTCGTGGGGCGTGTGATGACGGATCCACAGTTTGCACGCGACCTGTCGGACCCTGGCAGTGATCTTCCTGTCAGATATTATGTAGTCAATCACACACTAAATGAGGGACGCGTACTTCCTAATCCAGCTTTTGTTCATGCTGAGTGGAGACATTCGTCTTTTGGTTTTATGATTAGAGTTTAGAAGGAGATCTCGACAGCAGTGAAGATCCCAGTCGACATCGCGAGAAGGCCGACCCTGAACATGCCCAGGGACAAGATGGTCACTTGCCACCTCTTCGACAAGAAGTATCGAGTTAGCCTATCCACGAAGGAGGAATGGGTTAACGGCGACGCATACCTGCCCTGTGATGGAGACGACTGGTTTACAGATGGCTCCAGGAACGAGGAGAATGCAGGAGCCGGCGTATATCGTAGAAGGAATGGAATGGGCTTCACAATTGAGATGAGGTCCCACGCCACAGTTCTACAATCTGAGATTATGACCATAGTCCAGTGTGCCTACAAGGCAAGGGAGTACGGCGATAAAAGGAACATCCGTATCTGCTCAGACAGCAGAGCTGCTATATTGGCCTTGAATGGTACAACGACTACGTCGCTATCAGTATGGGAATGCTTTTAAGCACTAAATACGTTAGCGACCGAAAACCGAGTCACTCTGCTTTGGATCCCTGGACACAGTGGTATCAAGGGCAATGAGATATCGGATAGGCTAGCCAAGCTAGCAGCAGGAAGAAATTTTACTGGACCCGAGCCAGTGGTAGGTATTTCCTGCAGGTTAGTCACTGAAGTAATTAACAGTTGGCTGACAGAGAAACATCAGAGTGAGTGGGATTTGGTTCCTGGTTGCAGACAGTCCAAAACACTCTGGGGCTTAAAGCTTAACTCCAACCGAGCTAGAGAAATACTAAAGCTCGGGAGGAATGAAATCAAAGTCCTAACAGAAATATTCATAGGACATGGGAAGTAAGGATATCACGGACATAAGATAGGGCTTGCAGAAAGTCCCCTCTGTCGTCTGTGCGGAAAGGATAGTGGGACATCCACTCACATCCTTTGCTACTGCCCTGCGGTTGCAGGGAAACGTCTAACACTCACAGGTAATTATTTTATCAGTGAGTTGCAGATATCAGCCAATAGCGTGGCTCAGTCGATCCGTTCACTCGAAAGTATTCGTATTTTGTCTATCCATCGCATTGACTCCATGTTGATTGGCTGTCCTAACTCTAGGGCTGTGGGCACTGTTTTCCGACTCATTGTCCGGAGTCCTGCGCGATTCAGACATCATTCCCTGGAAATATGCAGCCTTAGACACGGTTGCTCGCGCTTTGGCTCAATGGGTTTTCCTTTAAGACTATCCCTGGATCATTGTCCGTGACTAGACTTATGAAGAAACTTAACTTATTATAACCTGCTTTTCGGCGATTATTTTATTTTACTAATAGTTTGACTTTAACATGGACTCAAAATGAGCCCAATGGTTGCCTGAAAGGCGCCAGATAATTTTCTATAAAACTACCAAAAGTCAGTTGCCACATATTTTCTCTTGAAATCTGATTGATCAATTCTATTTCAATTAAGGAATTATTGAGTTGCACAAGTTTTGTGAAGTTAATTCATTAAGCGCTGACTAGCTTGCTCGACAGAGTGGCGAGGTTAGGAATAACGCTAAGGTTCAACACGTAGGTGCAGACACCAAGAATGTTTTCCTTGATTTTGTATCCGGGATGTGTTACAATTATTTTTCAATCAAAACAGAATCTTCGCGAGAGCCGTTTTTAACCAAATTACGTTTCTAATTTCAGAAACTCGAAATACCAAGATATTTATAGATCAATAATCCCCTGTTTCTTTTCGCAGACAGGCAACGTTCTCCTACCGAGCCTCCACTTCGTGTCAGGTCCAGGTCTCCTAATAACGAGCATGTATCTCCATCTACCGAACTTATTTGTTCATCTGAAGGAAGAGTATATGGACCTGACCATCTTGAATTTATTCAGCTTACTCCCATGAAGAATCCGAACCGGATTTTTGAGCTTCGAAGATACACTTTTCCTGCGAATACGCGACTTCGAGTATTCAAAAGACGGGGTTTTTTTGGGGCCATGCCAACTCAAGAACAAATTGTGTTATCAACATTAGATGGTGATATCTTCGCAATATTGGAAAGTGCTGGTGCTTTAGCTGGAATATATAGACATAATGTTCGCGCTCAGCGTAAAGTTCGAGCAAAAATGAACATGGAAAGCGGCACAATTACAGCATTGACTCCAGATGAAATCGCGGAAGTTCCAGTAGGCACCGGTCGGTCAATCTTATCGAATTTTGTAGTAGAGCGTGTAAATCGCAGTCCTTCGCGTCATTAATTTAATTTAAAGAAATGAAAAACAAAAATATATAACTGCTTGTGATTCAGAGACTTCTTAAAATGTAAGTAGTAACTAGTAGTTACTGAAATAATAATAAAAGTTCAATGCATCATGATTAATTTGTTTAATCGAAGTGGATTAATTCCTGAAGAGCGCACTGCTCGAAACTGTTCGTTCTCCAGGGCTTGAGTTAATGATGAAAAAATTCCCTCACATTTCCATATATATTTGTAATCATTTGTAACGTAATTAATGCGATAACGACTACAGTATATATTGTATAATCTAATGAAGCACTCGAATAATCTTTAGATGCACAAAACCAAATTCGTCACTAACGTAATGATCAGTTTTTCACCTAATTCCAAAAAATGGCGATCTTTATACTCTGGTCCTCACCTGAATTTGAATTGAGATCCTGTGGAATGTAACGGAATTCGACCAATCGGAAGAAAAAACAGAACCTAGCCGATAACCAAGAGAACAGCGTTGTCAAGGACCAAAACAAACCCTGTCACTGTTCACCTTTTTGTCAGCAGCTTTCGAAGAAGACAGTTCAGGCGAGGAAGATAAAGCTATTCATTCAAATGTCCTCCCTCACTATTTTAAGTTTATTTATGATTGAGGAATGTTAGGAAAGAAGGACTTTGTTACATGGTTGATACTAATCAATTCGTTTCATCGATTTGGTGAGATTTGAATTTAAAAATCTGATCGAGAAGTTTTTTCTAAGTTTTTCGCGACTTTGACTAATAATTGTGAGATAATCAAATATAATGTGAATCGAATTCCCTTCCTGTGTTCCTTTCCTAATCCTTTAAATTATTTGGAGTATAATAAAAACATTTAGCCAAATCCGAAATACTCGACGAAGAGGTCACTAATGTACAGTTATTTGTCAAATAATAAGAAGCCCTTCCCCTCCCTTTATTTTAAAATTTTTGTACCTTTTATTATGCACGAATCATTTAGATTTTTCCAGCTTTTATAAGCTTTGTGAAGCTTTAGGTCATCTTATTTCCCTGATGTTGATATTATTCGAAATTATGTGAACTAATTTGAGAACATCTTGACTTTAAATGTAAAAACATGGAATAAAATCATTTGCTACTCTTAACGTTGGACTTCTTCATTAGTTGTTAAGATTCACATCATCTTTTCAGAAATTGAACCACTCTCTTCTACTATTATCCAGCATCAGAACTAAGCTTTGCCATTAGAATACTGGAGAATAATCTATTTTCTTTTCTATGTATTCATTCATTTCTTCTGTTTATTTCTTTTCTTTATTTTCTTCGTTGACCAAAGGAAGGTCTGGCGCTCAACCAATTTGATGAATTGATTGTTCAACTTTGTCTCTATGTTGGTGTGTACTGAGGAGCAGGGTAGTGGGCTGAAGATTTCCAAGATCAGAAACCCCAGAAATACACTTTGGGAATTATATAAAGAGGAACTCAAGGGAACGCTTGCGGAATTCCCCACAAGCTATGGTACCATTGCTGAGTTAGAGCACGCCGCGAATTTTCTGCGAAGGATTCTGACTACATCATATGAGAACAATTGCCATACAAGCACAGTTAAGTGTGGGAAGGGAGCAGAATGGTGAAACCCACCAGGAGAGATTCTGTAAAAAACAAGAATGGTGTGCAATAGGACAAATAGAACTAAATTGCCTTCAGAATGGGACATCTATAAGACGGCCGAGTGCAAATACAATAAAGGTATAAGAAAGTATAAATAGGAGGATTGAAGGAGCTTCTGCAAGGAATCGAAAGACATTCCGGAAGCAGCGTGGCTCTATAAGATGCTGGCAAAAAATCGGGAAGCTCGCGGCGAGCTCAGAAGGCCCGATAATAGTGAGTTTGCCGAAGACGATGAAGCACCGTTGAATTATCTGATGAAAATTCACTTCCTGGGTTTTCAGCGAATCCGAACCGACCAAGAGGAGGCAGGATGGGGCCAAGAGGTGAAGAGGGCTGACTGTAATTTCGCCGCTAAGGTCGTTGATGACAAACAGGTGAAATGGGCCGTAGGGTCCTTCTTTTCCTTTAAATTACCAGGGGCGAATATGGCATTTATCCAGCGTTTCTACAAAAAGGCATGGATCCAGTCGTCCTTCCTGTGACGAAATTATTTAGTGCAGGTATATCCCTTACACGTGTGCGATCGGCATGGAAGGATGGCAGAGTGGCCTTCATTCCCAAACCTAGAGGGGGGGTTACACGGCTGCGAAATATTGACCACCAATCAGCCTAACGTCTCTTATTCTCAAGACGTTGGACAAGTTGATCAAAGAGATACACTAGGGACGATGTGCTCTCAGCCTCCCCGCTGCATGAAGGGCCGCATGCTTTCCAGGCAGGCTACTCAGTAGAAACCGCACTTCATGCTGTTGGGGCAAAACTCGAACAGCGATTGGAACAAAAGGGGTATGCTGTGGGCACTTTCTTGGATATAGAGGGTGCTTTAAGCAATATTTGTCCAAAATTCATCTGTCGAGAGGCTTCGAGATGTGGCGTGCCGAACCAGCTAGTATGCTGGATAGAAAGCATGCTACGCTGAAGAAGACTCAAAACCAGATGGGGCAAAGGTTTAGTGAGGGGAATAACTCTACAGGGTTGCCGAAGGGGATGTTTCCTGTCGCTCCTCTTGTGAAGAATTATAGTGGGCGGCCACTTCAGAGGGCTAAATAAAGAGGGGTATTACACTCAGGGCTATGGGAATGACTCTGTATTCCTATTCGGAGGGGGGGGGGGGGGGGGCAAAATTGGGAAAGTTGATGGGTTTTAAGAGGTTGGCGTTGCGCAACCCAGAGCTCTGGTGCCATAGCTCAGGGCTCTCTGTAAATCCGGAAAAGACCAACCTGGTAACTCACGAGAAATTATAAAGTGCCGAAAATTTTCACTCCTGTATTCTGTGGTGGAAAGCTGACCATTTCAGATTCTGTTAAATATCAGGGAGTAATCCTAGATAGCAAGATGAACTAGGCGGAGCAACTTGACTTTTTGGATGTGCAGGAGAGTTTTTGGGTTGACGTGGGGTCTGGGGCCTAAAATTATTGCATTCTAGAAATAAGGCAAGATAAAATAACAAAATGCTTCAACTTTCCCAAAGCTTTCCGCGTCTGCATTCCAAACAGGGATTGGTGGAAAGCAAATGGTAACACGCTCGTCCAAGGGGAAATTTAGTATACGAATGGCTCCAGGGGAGAGGGAGGGTCAGAAGCAGGAATTTATGACAGCAAGAGAGGGAAAGGGATCATACTTGGTCGACATGCTACCGTCTTTCAGGCAGAGATCCTGGCCATCCTTCGCTGTACTGAAACACTAATAGAAGTAAATGCTGCTGGCAGACAGATTACGATGTGCTCAAGCAACCAAGCGACACTATCTGCATTAGGGAAACCAGACATAACATCAAAACTTGTTTGCCAATGCAAAAAGGCATTAAAAAAACTTGCAAAAAGAAACAATGTGGCTCTCATATGTGTCCCTGGTCGCACAGGGATCAAAGGCAACGAAAGGGCGAAACAGTTGGCGAAATGCGGCGCAGCGAGTGAATACATAGGACCAGAACTGGTACTGGGAATTGCGTCTTGCTGTATCGGGATGGCCATCAAAAGCTGGATCCTCCCCAACAGAGTGCAGGAAATGCGGCAGGGATGACGAAACATCCTTGAATGTATTTTGCCAGTGCTTGGCATTAGCTAGGCTCAGGCAACAAACCCTCAAAGCCCATTAAGTGCAACCTGAGGAAATTACAACGCGAACAGTTGTCGATATTTTGAGCTTGATCAAGAGGTCTGGGGTCAACTGCTGAGAGCGAATAGGTAAAGGTGTAGCACAATATGCTTCATAGCTTGAGCGCCAGCGGGGCTCTTCATAGGCTTCTCGTCCATTTTGGAACTAACTAAAACTAACTAACTTTCCCTTATACGCACATGTTATAAGGAAATTAGGATTTAACTTCCAAATATTACTTTGATTACAAATTAAATTAGCAAACTTCCTGTCTAGCTTTCTACTATTTTGAGTAATTCTCTTGTTTAATTAATTGTCTTTGAAAATACATTCTTGAATGTCATAAGGGGCACCTGTTCAATTAATTTGTCAAGAGTCAAGTTGATTTTATCACTTAAACTGTTAATTCTTGTGTGGACTGTCATTCTCATCACAGCCTGGTCCCCACAATCTGTCAATATATGTCCTAGAAACCTTTGGGAATGGAGAAGCTGATCCTTTAAACCGTTTCTCATTGGAACCCATTAGCACAACACTAGTTTCGATTATTGTCAATCATCCTTCAAAATGTTTAAAACAATTTATTTTCCAAAATTGGAACAAGAATTTCCAATTTTTAATTAGCTTGGTCTTGGAATTCAATGAAGAGACATTATTAAAAATTGATCTTGAAAATTCATCAAAGTTTTTCAAAATTCTATAAGTGGGACATTGTTAAAATTGAAGAAAAAGAAGCCTCATCTAACCTATGATCTTAGATAAATTTTAATCACATAAAAAACTTTCCTGCAAAATTTTTCTCCAAGAGCGCTTTATATTCTCTATGTCCACATTATGTTAAGCCTTCTGAGTTTCTCAAGGTAAACAAATTGTGCGAGTGGAAGATTTATGCTCAGTAAGGGGAGAACGCAACTATCTCACACGAAATATCACAATATTCATTAGTGACGTTGACGAAAAATTTCTGCGTTAATTATTCAACCCTATACTGTGAAAAAATGAGGATCTTTTATACGCTGATCTTAACCTTAGACGTTATTCTTAATTCTATTGGTAAGTAAATGATCAATTATAATCACATTTTTAAATATTTTTTTCATCATAGTAAGTAGGTTGGAACATTTCTATTATATATTCATAAATGTAAAATACTATCTAAGCACTATGATAAGAAGCAATTATTATTATCTTTTTCTTCCTACAGAGCATTTTATTTAAATTTTACTTTCAGTCATGTAGAATGAGATGGGGTCACATAAATAAATTGTTGTGTCCGGGAAATGATGGGGAATTTTTTCCTCGATTAAAAATTACTTGGCAAACTCTTATTCCACAATTTATGTTTGAAGTGACTTATACGAGATGTGCCAAAATAATCGAATTGCGCTTCTACTATTTGTAATACGCTTTCAACATTACAAATTCCTCAATCTTTTTGCTTATTCACAGAAATGTCGTCAGCTATGATGCCCGAAACAAGGGACTTTCTTGCGAATTTCGGGACAAGTGGCGAACATGCGAATCATCAAGGTAGCTATAGTACAACATTCTGTTCCATTATATATTTCTGTAGAATAAAAGAATAAGCATAACCGTTTCAACAACAATTTTTGTGCTCTTCTGGTTTTCTTGAAAAACTAAAGTTCGGGTGATGCTGCCAGCTACCAGCATCTCTACTACAAAGAATAATTTTCAAAAGAGAAATTCTATCTCCTAGAAACTACTTTTATATTAAAATTTGGTACTCCGCGAACACCTTGAATGCGCGAGATGTAAATTCGCGGAACAGACTTGAGGTGCATGCTTTTGTTCATGTGCATCAGTCACTCTTTGCACATCACGATGTGTGGATGAACCTCTCAACCTTCCAACAGACAGGAATCTTATCAATTGTAGTAACGATTTGCAAATAAGTTACAAACAATGCACTTTGCAAATTTGAGATAGAAGAATTTGCATTGATCTACATGATCTGATATTTAAGGGAATTTAGGAATTTATTCCTACTAAATAATTCTCTGTTTCTTCTCGCAGCCAGGCAACGTTCTCCTGCCGAATCTTCTATTCGTGCAAGGTCCAGGTCTCCTTCTGCAGGACATATATCTCCTCCTACCGTTCTCATCGTTTCATCTGACGGACATCGAATCGGACCTGAACATCTCGAATTCATTCGGCTTACTCCTCATCAGAATCCGCACCGGCTATTAGAACTGCGAAGATACACTTTTCCTGCGGATAAACCAATTCAAATGCTTAAAAGACGGAAGGTTTTTGGGCCCATGCCAACCCAAGAACAAATTGTATTGTCGACAGTCGATGGTGATGTCTTTGCAATACTGGAGAGTCCTGATGTTTTCGCTGGAATATATACAAAAAGTCTTACCTCAAAATGTAAAGTAAGGGCAAAAATAAACATGGAAAGTGGCACGATTACTCAACTGACCCCAGATGAAATCATGGAAATTCCAGTAGGATCTTGTCGCTCAATTTTAATGTATTTTAAAGTACAGCGATTGAATTATATTCCTCCACGCCATTCATTAATTCGAGAAAATAACTAATATATAAAATTGTTCGTGATTAGAGATCACGTCAAAATGTTACAAGTAACTTGTAACTACTGAAATGATAATAAATGGTAGATGATTAGTGAAAATGATGGAAAGAAGTTTTGATTTTTTCTTATCATTTGCAAAAATTCTTTATTCGTACCAATGAAGAAGTAGTGACTCTCAGAGGAAGAGAAAAACATCATTAAATAATAATCATCACAAAACAAAAGTAAACTGGGTTCTTAGTCAACTATCAGATGACCACAATATTTGTAAGTAGTTTTTGAAATTTCAGTTGAGGCTCAGATTTTCATCTCAGTGATATTCCAAAGAATTGCCTCATTATTTCCGAAAATACCCTGCTTCTAGAATAATTACAAAACTTATTACGAATATTAAAAATTTCTCAATTCTGAATTTCTTTTTGATATTTACTGAATCAGACTGAATAGGCTCAAAAAGTGTCAACGCGGCTGTCTTAGTTGAAGGCAGCCTAGCAGAGTTTGGTTAAATGCACCAGGAGTAGTTTAAAAAAAATATGCTGAATAGAATAGAAAGAATCAATTTCCTCAGTTTCTGAAGTCTACGTGAGACATTGTTGATATTATTAAATAAATAAGCCTCAACTAGCGTATGATCTCATATCAATTTTAATCACAAAAAAAACTGTCCTGCAAAATGCTTGCCAAAGAGCGCTTTATATTTACTCTGTCCATATAATCAAAAGTTCTCTGAGCTTCTTAACATAAAAATTATCTGTGTACGCAATTAATGCTCGGAAATGGGAAAACACAAATATCTTACATGAGATATCAGAATATTCATGAGCTACGCTGTTCTTCAAATTCTGTGGTAATCACTTCAACCTACACTGTGAAAAATGAGGATCCTTTATTCTCTGGTATTATCCTTAGACGTTATTTTCAATTCAGTTGGTGAGTGAATGATAAATTGAAATATCACTTTTTAATATTTTTTCATTTCAGTAAGTAGGTTGGAACATATCTATTATATACTCGTAATTCACTTTTCTTTTGAGTGAATAGTTAATATCACACGCAAGTAAACTTTATATCATTCATTCACTTAGAATATACATTCCTTTTTGTTACTTTAAAATATACTGATATAAAAATAGAACAATCTTCATATCAGTCATTACCTGTGTACCTCGCCACCATGCCCCACCGCAAAATCGCAGTGGCGCCTTTGCTGTGATGCAAGTTAATTATGTCATTTAATATATAATATTATATAATTATGTCAATAATGTCATTTTGGGTCTGTTCCTAGTCTTTCTGCGTCCCGGAAAGCTCCTTCTGTCCCTGGCTGGAAACACTAGAGTTGACCTATCCAAATTGGTAGAAGGGCCTGTTTTTTGGGACCGCAAGAGCCCTCTCCTAGGACCTATGAATTCGCACAAATAGGAGTTCTTTGGTCCCTTCCGCTGTGTCTCCTTCCTGAGGCCGATCGGTCCAGACGATTCGCTAAGGCGCTGTCAGTGAAATTCTGCACCTTCCCTGAAGAACTTAAACTGCTCCACAGTAAGCAGTGCGTCTGGGTATCTTGTGTCCGCCACCACCGACGTCAGGGGGTTGGTCCTCTGGGCAGATGTCAGTCCAGCCCATGACAACTCCCTGTTTGCCGGCTGCTGAGCTGTCTTGTGCCTCTTCATAGGCTTCGCCCCCGTCCTTGATAGGGTGTCATCTGAGCCCCTCCTTCTCTTCTGAGCCTTGGTGCTGTTTTCGTCGTTTTGGCTGCCAAAGTTGCAGCCCTCACAGCCGCTCTACTGGCCTGCTGCGCTTGCCTTCTCAAGTACTTAGTTTTCTTTTCGGGGAACATTTGATGCCTTCGTTTTTTTTTGTGGGGAAGGGGCGGGACTCATTGGACGTTTCCGTTTCCATAGTCTGATTCAGAGGGACAATCAATCCTTCAGCTCCCGGGGGAGCTGAGGGCATATCCGTCACCTGAGTTGGGCTAGCCAGGGAGGCAAATTGGAAAGAAAATCTTATGTTCGACCCGTTTGAGCATAACCCCTCTCCCCCGCTGCCACATTGAGTGAGGCACTCTATGAATATCCGTTCGTAGGCAACCATACCAATGGAGGGCTGTTTCTTCCTTGCTGTGCGGGCCGTAGGTAATTTCCGTTCCGATTCCAAAACTAAATATGGGCCTGGAAGGAACCTTAATCCAGAAATCCAGAAGACCAGATCCGCGACCTTTTCCATCTTCTTTATCTTTGCCTTGCCGTCATCTCTTCGTCCATTTCCTGTCACTCTATATCTCTCACTTACATACCGCATTCGGATCTCATTTCATATATCTCCTTTTATTCTGAACATTCCGTGTTACCTCTTTCCTCTTTATCGCTAACTTCCACGGCACACGCTTGTGCAATCCTGCCTTCCTCTCCCCTTCATAGGTTCCCTTCACAATTCCAGGCACTTTTCAGTTGCTTGACAATTATTTTCTCTCGTCCTTTTTTTTCTAGCATATAACCTAGACAGCTCCAACTCACTTTCATGACCCATTTAAAAAATCTCATGCAGACTTTTCACTCCCTTATGCTCATACCATCCTCGAATTTCCACTACATACCTTAACACCGACCATAGTGACACATCGAACATCCACACTCTCATCCTCCAGTCATCCCTGAACCTTTTTTTACCTATATCCCATACTTTTCATTTCTGAATCACATCATCTTAGTCTTATTCATGTTCACTTTTAGACCCGTTACTCTCACATACTCTTCGAATACTCTCATTATCAGATTCATCTCTCTTTCATCATCCGCTGTTAGCACTAGGTCATCTGCATATTCTAATGAATACACTTTCCCTGTTCTCTTGTTGTCCTCCTATTCCCTTTTCTTCCCATCTTCTCCTCTAAGAATTAATGTTTTCAGAATTATGCAATTCAATAATTCTAGAGTTCGTAATGTAACGAAGAAGAATTACTCCTGATATGCTCAACACTGATAGATTTTAGCCTGATAATCTAATTATAGTATGTGCTGGAAGCAGCTATAACCTTTCAATCCCTGCTGAAATACATAGGGTAGAGCTATCAGGTAGTAAAACTGAATTACAGGTTATAAGTCGAACTTGATTGGCCAATCAAGTCTTTTTTTTTTAACCCGGGAGGAAGGAAAGCCAAATCGGATTGGTATTATATCCATTGTCCCTATTGATGTTATTAGGGTGTTTTAAGATTTCGATTGCTTCTCTATGTTTTCTTGGAAAAATATTGTATATTTCTGCGATGACGGTTTCTTCAATATAGACTTTGCGACAAGAACAAGGGATTTTATATACTCCCGGACAACTGAGAGATTACTTTTTATCATTGGGGTTGTTCAGAAGTTTTCCTATTTTCGCAGGTAGTTTAAATATAGTTTGGACGTTGTGTTTGTTGACAATTCTTCCTATTTGTTCTGTGATACCTTGAATGTAGGGTAGGATGGTGGTCGTTTTTCTCTCTCTCTTTCTTCAGTAGGTTGTGTTCATTTGTTCTTTTGAGTGTATTTTTTATTGCTTTATCAATTTCTTTGTTTGCGTAATCGTTTTGTATTAGGATTTGTTTATGATTTTGTAGTTCCTTTTGTAAGTTATCTTTATCTGTCATGAAGACAACTCTGTATACAAGGGAGTTGATGACCGATTGCCCTTGATATGGGTGGTGGTAAGAAACGTTAGCAACAGTCATATAATTTCAAACACGATTGAAACCTGAAAAATCTTTGAATTTCAAATTTTAAATTTAAATTTATCACAATTAAGATATCCTTCAAAATTACTTGGCAATCTTTTTTATTTCACAATTTATGTTGCAATTGATTTATGCGAAATGTAATAAAATAAAGGAATTGCGCTTTTACTAATTTCGATACACTTTTAACATTACAAATTCCCCAATCTTTCTGCTTCTTCACAGAAATATCGTCAGGTATGATGCCCGAAACAAGGGACTTTCTGGCAAATTTTGGAACAAGTGACGAACGTGCGACTCATCAAGGTAGCTATAGTACAACATTCTATTCCGTTATGTATTTCTGTAAAATAAAAAAAGGAGCATAACCCTTTCAACTGTCATTTACGAACTAAATAATATTCATTCTCGAATCCATAAAAGAAAAAGTACCCTGCAAGCAAAAGCTGCCCAGTATCGATACTTTGGGGGGAGGCTTCCCCAAAACTGAAGGAAGGGCGAGAGACTCGTCTTTCCTATTTTTATTTTTATGTGGGTTGGTACACCTACTCTCTGACTGAGAGTTGTTGTATCGAAGAATTGAAATCGTAAATGAAATTAGGGCTCCGCAGTTTTGCCAACTTTGGAATGAATCTGGTTTTCCAATATTTCATAATAACACTGAGATTTATTCGAAGAAGAGAAATAAGGAAACTTATAAACAATAGCGAGATTCAAATGATGGGACACATTCTACAATTTTAGAATGTGTCGACAGGTAAAGGAAAAGAAAAGTATTATAGGAAAAAAAAGAGAACGATACAGCTCACCAATTCGTGTTCACTAAAACTACCGCTCGTCGTTGCACTAAAACTACCGCTCGTCGGATAGAGAGAGGAAAACTGAGTCCAGAAGTGACTTCCGAATTTTTTTCTTCTCTTAATAGCGCGGGCGAAACCCTTTCATTTTCGTGGGTCTATTAACCGACTCTAGTCTTTTAGGGTATTCGCGACACACACAAACACGCGGGAACACCTGTCACCTGCCGTGAATTCGCTTTTACGGAAGATAGAAATTATATCTACTTCTCGTAAAGGTGAATTGAAGCCTTCCGAGAAAATTGCTCCTTCTCGTTTTGAGATTCGAAAAGGGGCGAAATTTTTTCTAGACTAAACTAAAATTTTGTTTCTCAATAGGTCAAATAGGACGCTAAAAGAAAACTGACCGCTACCGTTACGGTCCTACCTCCCGTTGGATAGAGATTTTCGAAATTTTTCGTCCGGACCGCGAACCCAATTTTAATTATTAAAAACCCATCGATTCCGGCGGCTCACTTCCGTTTCGTGGTCGAAATTTGGAATTCCGGTGCCAAGGATAGGACGTGGTTGCGTCTTTCAATCCTTGATTAAAATTATTCTCTCAGGTCATTACTCTCCAAATGCGCAAGTTGGCTTTCTGTCAGTCCCCGGGAGCTTGTAATGCTGCGTAAGCATGCTGACAGTAAGCTCTCAGGTTACGAGCGAGCGGAGAGTCCCTTGAAACTGAGATCGTCCTCCGTCCGTGGGTCTACCCCAAATAAAGAGAGTGCTACCGGGACGGCATGCATGTTCGTTTCTGATACTTTATTCCTCTTCGACTGTTTGGAGGACCAAATCTTTCAGATGAGACGTTTGCAAATGCATTGGAGAGCATTCTTTTATAGTTGTGACGTCCCGAAAGCAACTTCGTGACACGCCTCCATATGGATAGGTTTCTCCAGCGCCAAGGTGTCGTATAGCGCTTCCATCGACGTGCTCAGTTACCTCGTAAACGCCGAAAAGGCGTCCTCGTTAAAAATTTTCAGCTTGAAATCAGTTTCTCTGCATTGCTAGCATAGATCTTGAGATCATATGTGCAAAATACGTGAGTGACCTTATGCTTTTGATATCCAGGTTCGCCACAGAAGTACCGTTAAGGAACGCGAAGTGTGAGATATAGAATCAGTAGAAGGAGGCAGAAAAGGAGGTGGCTCATGGTGTCGTGTCGCCCTGAAAGACGATTCTCTGAAAGGAGAAAGAGTTGTCACACGATGTTTTCCGAGTGAGGACAGATGTTAAGTCTATAGAAGGTTGAATAGAAAGCTTACCAGCATTCAATCCAGGCTATCGATAGGCAGCGCTATTAAGATTCTGCATTTTTGCAGATACATCTGTCGATAAGCAGGTTCATTCGGCACCCTACTAAGTCTTTCTGAAGGTCGCGTTGTTTCTACATCTCTGGCCAAGCAGAAAAAGTATTCCGTCTTATCGCTGTGGCAAATAATACTATTCTCTCGAATATATCCTGGGTTAACATCGAACTCTTTCAAAATTAAATATTATAACACCCAACTTTCAAACCAATAGTTTCTCCGCGTACACAGTTGAAAATATCCGCTTAATGTCTTCGAAGAGTCAAAATGTTCTAACGGTATTCATAAATCATTAAAATATTTTCAAATTCCAATATAAGGAACTATAATGATTCTTCCGAAAGTATACTTTTAGATATTAGGAAGAAAACTATGCAAACTTACTGAATCTATGTATTTATCACAATGCAACACAATTTTAAACGGAAATTGATCAATTGTAGTAACAGATTGCAAATAAGTTACGGACAACGTATTTTGTAAATTGGGGATAGATAGACAAAATTGCATTGATCTACATGTCGTAATATTAAAGCAGTTCATGAATTTATTGCTACTGAATAATCTTTTGTTTCTCCTTGCAGACAGGCAACGTTCTCCTGCCGAATCTTCTATTCGTGCGAGATCCAGGTCTCCTCCTGCAGGGCATCTATCTTCTCCTACCGTTCTCATTGTGTCATCTGATGGACATGAAATTGGAATTGAACATCTTGAATTCATTCGGCTTACTCCCTATAAGAATCCGCACCTGCTATTAGAACTGCGAAGATACACTTTTCCTGCGGATAAACCAATTAAAATGCTTGAGAGGCGTCAGGTGTTTGGGCCCATGCCAACCCAAGAACAAATTGTATTGTCAACATTCGATGGTGATGTCTTTGCTATACTGCAGAGTACTGATGTTTTTGCGGGAATATATATAAACGGTCCTAACGGTAGGCGTAACATACGAGCAAAAATAAACATGGAAAGCGGCACGATTACTCGATTAACCTCAGATGAAATCACGGAAATACCAGTAGGACCCTGTCGCCCAATCTTAATGCATTTTCAAGTACAGCAATTGAACTATATTGCTCCAGGCCATTAATTCAGTTTGAAAAGTAACTAATATATAAAATTGTTTGTGATTCTCGATCATGTTACACTGTTACAAGTAACTTGTAACTACTGAATTGATAATAAATGGTAGATGATTAGTGAAAATGATGAAAAGAAGTTCAATTTTCATGAGAATGAATCCGGTACTATAATTGTGAAAAATTGATTTCTTTAGGAATACAGAGTAGAAGTTTCTGAAACAAAGAATTCTAATTTGTAATATTATTTCAGCACTGCCTATGGTTACGGTATTTTGCATACCTGGCCCTAAACGAGCTGGAAAAGGGGTGAAAGTTACGGAATATTTTGTAATCATAGACAGTGCGTTATATTTTTGTCCTTTTTACGTAAAAAATTGGATCAAATGGTATACGTGAAGAATCTTTTTTTTATTTATGTGTAATTGCTATCTTGATTGTTTCTTATCGATTGCTGAAACTCTTTCTTCTTATACCACGAAGAAGTAGTGACTCTGAGAGAATCTGGAAACCATAATTAAAGAATAATTATCGAATGAAATAGAACAAAGTAAACTCTGATTCAACTATAACTATATTGTCCAAGCTGTTTTTCATTATCCATAGTTTTATTAATTACCTCCAAAATATTACCTACCAAAATTTTGGAATTTTTGATAATAACAAAAGGTGAGTGCTTTCAATAAGCATTATTTATTCTTGAAACCTTTAAGGTTTCAATATGGTCCAATTTGTAACTTATTTACATCGCTGCCTTTTCATTTTCTAATATTAAAAACATACACTATTCTCAACATTTTTGAAAAGTTTCAATTAATTGAAGAAATAAGTTAAGTAACATATGTTTGGAAAGAGTTTTTTCTCGTAATTTTAATATCAATAGATCAATCATCAATAGATCATCAATAGATCATTACCTCTTGAGTTGATGTCCGTGCTGCCCCACAGAGTATGGTACGAGTTAGCATCGCACCTCAGCAGAAGAGGAAGACCCTTTATATTGCAGTATTCCACCAGTGTACGTATCTCCACTGGTGGTTTGGTATCGCTGTTATATGGAAAGTAGATCGATCTCATAACTAGCTTCCTTATTCCTTCAAGATCTGTGACTACCATCATCAAGTCTCTCGAACATAGCTTTAGTAGCGGAACAATATTGACTCCCTTCGCCAGTATGCAGGCCCTTGCTGTGACAGCCTTGGTGTTTCTGTAAAAAAAGCCACCCCCCACCCCTAAACACCTTGTCGTATTTCGAACTAAACAGGGTTCCTGGATTAGCGAGATACCTGTGTTCCTCGCAGCCATGTTTATCTGCAGTTCCGCAGAGGGGCCTTTGCTATGATGCGAGTTAATTTGGGTAATGGTCAGGCCGCAAGCAGTCATTTAGATCTTCCCCTGGTCTGCCTGTGTCCCGGCAGGGTTCTCCTTTCCGGGCCGGAAACCCTAAAGTTGATTCGTCCAACGTGGTAGAAGGGCCTGTTATTGACGACTGCAAAAGCCCTCGTCTAGACTCAGGAATTTGCACAACTAGGAGCCACTTGGTCATTCTTGCTGTGTCTCCTTCCCGAGGCCGATGTTCCTTATACTTATTTTTCTTTTTCTTCATCTTCTCTTTATTCTGATAGACAATATTATTTTGACAAGTCTCTTCCATCAGCCAGACCTTATTCTCCTACCAGATCTCCTCTTCGTGCCGAAACTTCTCTTTGTGCCAAGTCCATGTTTCCTCCTGCCAGGTATATAGCTCCAGGAACCAGGCTATCTTTTCCTGACGAACTTGAATATGACCAACTTCAATGTATTCGGGTTACTCTATATAAGAATCTGCATCGGCTACTCAAACTTGGAAGATGAACTTCTCTTGCGGCTGAAAGAATTCGAATACTAGCAGGGCCTAGTATCTTTGGGTCGATGCAGCCCCAGAAACAAAGTATATTATTAACATTCGATGATAAGGTCTTCGCAATATTAAAGCGTGGTAATGTTCCCGCTGGCATACATAAATAATATACTTCTTGAATTCGCGCTAACGGATGGGCAAGATTAAACATAGACAGCGGCACGGTTATCTCGATGACCGCAGATGAATTTAGGGAAACCCCTGCAGGTTCCCATCGCCCAATCTTTCTCAATTTCAGAGTATAGCATGTAAACCACAATTAAACTATTTCTCGATTAACAGGAAAAAAAATCTTTACTGTAGCAATTTTTGAAAAAAATCCATGTATAACGTCTGAAAATTCAAATACTCAGTTTCTCTCGAAAACTCAGCGAGATATGAAACCAAGTATTTGGTGCGGGGTCCTTTGGTATAAAACTTCTTAATTCAATTTCTCATGGCAGGAAAAAATAGTAATTTTTAGAGAAAGAGAAAAACATAATTGAAGAATAATCACATGGAATAAATCGAATGAAGCTCTGATTTGGAATATAAGTATATTGTTCAAGCATTTTTATTCTCTAATATTAAAAACAAACTATTTTTAAATCTATAATGATAAATTGTATCAATACTAAGACTTCTCAAAATTGTAAATCGAGCTAAGCAATTTATTGAATGAATTATTCTACTCAGCAAAATATGTTTGCGGAAATTCCTATTTTTCTAATTCTTATATTTCAATGGATGCCAGGTTTTTTATGTATCTGGAGATCTTAACTGCCTCCATAATTGTGTACAGTTTTTTATTTGCTGATCTGTAGGACATAAGTTTTATCTAATAAACCCTTGTTATTGAAATCATTACACTGCAAACGTCTAGAAACTTTCTGATATTACTCTGAGGTATAAAATAACATCTTGAATTTTAATTGAAATTAAGGAAGTTAAATAACCATGCCATGTAGTGTCCTAAAAAAATCAACTCAATTCTTATTTTTATGATTGAACCTGCCAACTTTATCACCTTAATTTTCTTAAACAAAAATATTTGAGATATCTTTTGACGTTCTCTCTAGTATCTTCTAATTGCGCAAAAATGATGGGCATGGTTTTCGTCGTCCCCCACTGAGGAAACTATTTAGGACAATCGTTGCTTTGAAAAACGTGCTATCGGCAAGGAAGGATGGCAGAGCTCTGTTGCGACAGCTCAGGGCTCTCGGAGATTTTGGGAAATAGCAGACTGGTTATTTTCACGAGAAAATACAAAGTGCCGAAAGTTAACGCCTCTGCATTATGTGGTGGAAGGCTGAAGATCTCAGATTTGGTTAATATCTGAGAGTAATCCTAGATAGCAAACTGAAGTGGGCGAAGCATCTTGAAATCCAATACAAAAGGTTTGTCGTGACATGGTGTATTTACAGAAGAGCCTTTGGTTTAACGAGGGGTCTAGAGCCTCAAATGATTGCATGATTATATTCCGCTATCCTTGAGCCAAGGCTCCTACAAGCGGCCGTGGTCTGATGGCCGTACATGAAACTCAAAACGTTGCAGGACAGGCTAATACGATTACAAACGTGAGCGTTCAAGTGTGATACAGGAGCAATAAGAACTACGCCCAGGTCGGCTCACGTAGAGGGCTGCACATTGCCAATTCTAGAATCGAGGCAAGATAAAATAATAGAATGCTTCGAATTTGACAGGACTTTCCGCGTCTGCATCCCAAGCAGGGAAATGTTGGAAGCAAATGGTAATCCTCGCCTTCAAGGGAAAAGCTGATATATAGACGGCTCCAAAGGAGTGGGAGGGTCAGAAGCCGAAATCTATATCAGCGCGGAAAGGAGGAGGATAGGGATCCCGCTTGGGCAACATGCCACCGTTTTTCAGGCGGAGTTCCTGGCTGTTCTTCGCTGTGCTGAGACAATAGTAGAAGACAATGCTGCTGGCAGGCAGAACACAATCTGCTCGGACAGCCGGACGGCATAACCTACAGTTGGGAAGCCAGACCTAATATTAGAGCTGCTTTCGAAATGAAAAATGCATTAGGACAACCTTCAGGAGAAGATGTGGCTCTCATATGGGTCCTATGGTCACACAGAGATCACGAGAAATAAAAAGGCAGACCAGATAACGAGAGGCGGCGTAGCAAGTGGATACATAGAACCGGTACTGGGACTATTGTTTTGCCGCATCAAGATGACCAACAAAAGCTGGGTCCGGACGAAGCACCGGCAGCAGCTGAAGAGAAGGTATAAAATTTTTCAAAGGTGAACCTTCCTCGAGCTATAAGGAATGTTTTTCCCAAGTTTCAGACGCCTACGTATCAGGATTTAGGAGGAAATTCGTTGGAAGGTACTCGCCAAAGGTAGTCAATAATTTTGTTGCATTCCATTTTTTCAAATGAATTAGTTTCTTCAAAGTATCATCTCTATTCATTTTCAAGATTATTTGCTGACGATTCTAGGTATCAAGAAGTAATCATTTGAAATCAGCTGTGCCAGAATGCAGAGAATTTTTCTTGAAGAAAATAAGCTCCTGGCTATTCAGAAAATTATGTCGTTTTAGCGACAAGAACAAATAATATGTTTAGGTGAGAAACTTTTTTCATGAAGATAATTTTCTCACTTTTTTGAAAATATCATTCATAATGACAGCTACCCTGAAACTAAAATATGGTAAAAAGCAACATAGCTCACTTTCTTTTTTGGGACACAATTTTTCTTCGAAAAATATTCTTGAACAAAGCTTGGTTTATGTAACTCAATGATACCTAGTCATGTGGTTCACGCCCAAGAAATTATTTTTCGAAAATTTATTTGCAAGACAAATACTTTTCTCTGTGTTGAGGTAACTAAATTTAATTCCTTGAACTGATTTATGAAGTATGAATATCGTTATCTCAAAAAAACAAGCTTGAAGATTATAATAGTCCATAAAATAACGAAAATTGGATATATTACATATATGTACATACTTAAATGAAGCACTCGAGTAATCACTAGTTACACTTTCAACCAAATTCTTCTTCAACGCAATAATCAGATTTTTCCCTAATTGCAAAAAATGACGATCGCTTATGCTCTGGTCTTTACCTGCATGATCATCCTTAATTCCATTGGTGAGTATAATACTATAAAGTATCTATGATTTTAGAACGTTCTCAAGATTTTCGCAAATTACAATTTTTTCGAATAACCCGCACTCAGTTCCAATTGCTGTTCTTTCCCAAAGTCTATTTGAACTTGTCCGAAATGAATACAAATTTAATATGAATTCGTTGTGGCGGAGTCCAAAAAATGTAAGTGTTTTAAAAATGGAGTATGCAAAAAATTTGAATATTTAATAAATTTTCTGGAACTCAGAATCAGAAAGTACATTAAGTTACAGTAGAAGCAGAAATGTTTCGGTTGATAGGGTGTCATCTGAGCCCCTTTCTCTGCTGAGCCTAGGTGCTGGCAGTTGATGCCTTCGTTTTTTTTTTTGGGAACTCATTGGCCGCTCCTGTTTCCATAGTCTGATTCAGAGGGACCATCAATTCCTCAGCTCCCGGGGGAGCTGGGGGCATAGCCGCCTCCTGAGTTGGGCTAGCCAGGGAGGCAGATTAGGAAGAAAATGTTATTTTCGACCCTTTTGAGCATAACCCCTCTCCCCCGCTGCCACATTGAGTAAGGCACTCTATGAATATCCGCTCGTAGGCAACCATACCAACGGAGGGCTGTTTCTTGGTTGCTGTGCGGGCCGTAGGTCATTTACGTTCCGATTCCAAAACTAAATATGGGTCTGGATGGGACCTTAACCCAGAAATCCAGAAGGCCCGTTTCAGCTACGCTCATTCGCTCTTCTGCCATGCTACAATCATGCACACTAGAAGTGCTTGTTTATAGGGATCCTCTCATCCATATTCATACACATGCAGTCCGAAGTCCGTTTGACCCTCTTGTCACACACGCTCAAGTTTTTCCACCTACCTTATGCCACCAGCTCTCTCTGCCTCACTTAGAAGGTTCAACTTCTTCATGCATTTTTCCCCCAGACCATTTCTATTCAAAATCCACTTCACTGTCTCGTCCATGCCGTCCCGTCCCACTTCGTCACCTGTTTGCTCTCGAAACTTCCCGCATTCTGTATCTCAATGCTCTATTCCATTTGCTTTTCTTTTTTATACTTTTACGGTACTCTGGTTCGTCCTGCATCCTAACCATTCGATACCAGCTGTTGTACCTTGAATCCGCGACCTTTTCCATCTTCTTTATCTTTGCCTTGCCGTTACCTCTTCGTCCATTTCCTGCCACTTTCTATCTCTCAATTGCATACCACATTCGGATCTCATTTCATATCTCTCCTATTATTCTGAACGTTTCGTTTTACCTCTTCCCTCTTCATCGTTAACTTCCTAGGCACACGCTTGTGCAATTCTGCTTTCCTCTCCCCTTCATAGTTTCCCTTCACAAATTCAGGCTCTTTTCAGTTGCCTGACAAATATTTCCTCTCGTCCTATTTTTTTCATCATAGAACCTTGACAGCTCCAACTCACTTTCATGACCCATTTAAAAAATCTCTCATGCAGACTTTTCACTCCATATCAACACATCGAACATCCACACTCTCATCCTCCGGTCAACCTTGAACCTTTTTTCACCTATATCCCATACTTTTCTTTTCTGAATCACATCATATTAGTCTTATTATGTTCACTTTTAGACCCTTTACTCTCACATACTCTTCGAATACCTTTTGTCCTTCCATTCCCTTTTCTTCCCATCTTCTCCTCTAAGAATTAATGTTTTATAGTTTTTGGAATGAAAACTTTATAGAGGAAAGTGAAGTATGGTGGCCCGCTTTGAATTCAATGTTTGACATTTAATTAATTTATAAGAGCTATTTCATTTCGGCCCATCCAGTCCATATACTAGGATACAGCGGCCTTTCAATCACTGCCGCTTATTGAATCAATATAAAAAATTCTAAGTCAGAATTATACAATTCAATGATTCTAGAGTTCGTAATGTAACGAAGAAGAATTACTCCTAATATTCTCAACACTGATAGATGTTAGCCTGATAATCTAATTCGAGTATGCGCAGGAAGCAGCTATAACCTTCCAATCCCTGCTGAAATACATAAAGCAAGTCTCGTGCCCCATAAGTGAAGGTGCAAGATTTAATTATTATCATAATATTAGACAGTTTTTAGAAATGAATCCTGACACTAGAAGTTTGAGAAAATATTTCACTTATTAAAATCTAACTTCGCGATACTACAAGTATTTCAAAATAAGCTGCAAGTACTTAATTTCTGGCAAACAATTATCATCAGCTTCTGCCAAAACTGTTTATTCATAATTACTCTTCTGACACGTATTTTGTAACAATAACTACATCAAATCACTATTTTCCCAAACAATGACAGATGCCAAAAATAATATAACAATCAAGAAGCACTCTGTGCTGAATTTTCCAGTTTCGGAGCTACATTATTAAACTTTAACTCGCAATTTTTAAAGTTTTCTGTATTCTGAAGAAGAAATATCTCTCAGGTAGGAAAACTAAATTACAGATTATAAGTTACAGGTTTCTCAGCAATCCAAATAAAAAAATTAAGATATCATAGATTTGATACTTTCACGATGATTCATCATGATGCATTTAAAATTGAAATTTAAAATTTAGAGATTTTTCGGGATTCAATCGTGTGCGAAACTATATGAATGTTTCCGACGTTTCGTGAACATTGCAGTTCACTTGTTCAGGGCTAACCTGAAACTGAAGTTTCAGGTTATGTTGTTCTTACATACATATTCTCTACGATGCCTGTGGTGGCCAGAGCGTCCCATGGTGGGGACTGGTCGAACTTCATTAGCCAATCAAGTCTTTTCTTAAAAACCCGGGAGGACGAAAAGCCAAATTTCGATTGCTTCTCTATGTTTTCTTGGACAAATGTTGTACGTTTCCGCGATGACGGTTGTTTTATCGAATAAAATGCTATGTCTTGTTTCGATATGATGCTCAGCTGCTGCTGATTCCGTGTAATGTTGTAGCCTGACTTTACTCTCATGTTCCTTCATACGTTGACTTACCGCTCTCCCGGTTTCTCCAATATAGACTTTGCCACAAGAACAAGGGATTTTATATACTCCCGGACAACTGGAAGGTTTCTTTTCATCTTTGGGGTTGTTCAGGACTTGTCCTATTTTCGCAGGTACTATAAATATAGTTTGCATTTTGTGTTTGTTGAGAATTCTTCCTATTTGTTCTGTGATACCTTGAATGTATCGTAGGATGGTGGTCGTTTTTCTTTCTCATTCTTCAGTAGCTTGTGTTGACTTGTTTCTTTGAGTGCATTCTCTTATTGCTTTTTAATTTGTTTGTGTAATCGTTTTGTATTAAGATTTGTTTAACATTTTGTAGTTCTTTTTGTAAGTTTTCTCTATCTGTTATGAAGATAGCTCTGTATACAAGGAAGTTGATGACCGATTGCCCCTGAGATAAGTGGTGGTAAGAAACGTCGAAAACAGTTTCATAATTTCAAATACGATTGAATCCTGAAAAATCTTCGCATTTCAAATTTTAAATCCAAATTTATCACAACTAAGATATCATTTAAAACTACATGACAATCTTTGATTTCACAATTTATGAGTTAACTGACTTACACGAAATGTAATGAAATAATGGAATTGTGCTTTTACTATTTGTAATACACTATCAAAATTACAAATTCCTCAATCTCCCTGCTTTTCCACAGAAATTTCGTCAGGTATGATGCCCGAAACAAGAGACTTCCTGGCAAATTTTGGAACAAGTGACAAACGTGCGACTCAACAAGGTAGCTATAGTACAACATTCTATTCCGTTATGTATTTCTGTAAAATAAAAAAAGAAGCATAACCCTTTCAACTGTCACGTACGAACTAAGTAAAATTTATTCTCGAATCCATAAAAGAAAAAGGACCCTGCAAACAAAAGCTGCCTAGTATCGATACGTTGGTGGGTTTTGAGATTCGAAAAGAGGCGAATTTTTTTCTAGACATAACTCAAATTTTGTTTCTCAATAGGTCAAATAGGACGCGAAAAGAAAACTGACCGCTCCCGTTAAGGTCCTACCTCCCGTTGGATAGAGATTTTTGAAATTTTTTGTCCAGACCGCAAAACCAATTTTAATGATTAAAAATCCATCGATTCCGGCGGCTCACTCCCGTTACGTGGTCGAAAGTTGGAATTTCGGTGCCAAGGATAGGACGTGGTTGCGTCTTACGGACTGTGTTTCTACCGATTAAAACTTTTGTTTGGTTCTTGATCCCAACGTCGGACGGACAAAAATCTGAGTAGTTCTGGCCCGTGCCAGGTTGCTCAGGAGACTGCAATTTTGACTTCCGTACGAGGGTTTATAATTGAGGTGATTCAGGTAGGGATTTTTGCGGAGTTGCGGAATTTGTATTACGAAGGTAAGGGATACACCGTGAGAGCCAAAGCAGAGTTTGCAAATCTGACTAGCCAGGTTTGAAATTTTGCATCTGTGAGGCAGGAACCTCTTCAGCACCTTACAGAAGTGAGGTGCATTCAAGTCTTTCTTCATATTTCTGAAAGAAATTTTTATTTCAATTTGCATCGAAATTGATGCAGATTGGAATTTTCGACTTAAATATAAGTATATATTAATTCCAACCCTTTCATTAAAAAATAAGCGAGCATTTTGGCGTTACAAGTTTTTTCTGAGTGAGCACGTGGTGTTGTTTCGATATTTTTCACGTGCTCGTACTGTCCGGCTACGGTGAGAAGTATATAAAGGCGAAAGCGAGACGGACCTATGGAAGAATGGCGTGGAGAGAGGGAGAGAGAGGACAGCGTGTAGATTGCGGAGGCTTGCAATCGGCGTGGCAGTGTAGCTACATACAAAGAATGCAACGGCATGTTCAGAACGTCGGAGAGATAGAGATGGAATGGGTGCCTTGCGCGTGTGCGTGTGATCGCATAGCGAGTGCAACTATACTCTCGTTCCTTTTAGGTTTTCTTACATGTTTTTAATTTAGGTCCTCGAGGCTGATGCCTTACAATTAATTTTCCTTTTCCTTAATTCTATTTTTTTAAATCTTCTTATCGTTTATTCTAGGTACAGTGTTTCATTTTCTTTTTCACCTAGGCCCAGGTGCACACTAATCATTCTGTACATTCATACAATTCCCTTCCGCTATCCACCTTTAGGTTAGTGAGACGAAAACTATGCAAACTGGCTGAATCATCGGATTTATCACAATGCAACACAATTTTAAACGAAAATTGATCAATTGTAGTAACAGATTGCAAATTAGTTACATACAACGCATTTTGTAAATTTGGGATGGATAGAAAAAGCTGCATTGATCTGTATGACGTAATATTAAAGAAGTTCATGAAGTTATTGCTACGAAATAATCATCTGTTTCTTCTCGCAGACAGGCAACGTTCTTCAGCCGAATCTCCTATTCGTGCGAGGTCCAGGTCTCCTCCTGCAGGGCATCTATCTTCTCCTACCGTTCTCATTGTGTCATCTGATGGACATGAAATTGGAATTGAACATCTTGAATTCATTCGGCTTACTCCCTATAAGAATCCGCACCGGCTACTAGAACTGCGAAGATACACTTTTCCTGCGGATAAACCAATTAAAATGCTTGAGAGGCGTCAGGTGTTTGGGCCCATGCCAACCCAAGAACAAATTGTATTGTCAACATTCGATGGTGATGTCTTTGCTATACTGCAAAGTACTGATGTTTTTGCGGGAATATATGTGAACAGTCTTAACGGTAGGCGTAAAGTACGAGCAAAAATAAACATGGAAAGCGGCGCGATTACGCGATTAACCCCAGATGAAATCACGGAAATTCCAGTAGGACCCTTACGCTCAATCCTAATGCATTTTCAAGTACAGCAATTGAACTATATTGCTCCAGGCCATTAATTCAGTTCAAAAAATAACTAATATATACCATTGTTTGTGATTCTACATCATGTTACACTGTTACAAGTAACTTGTAACTACTGAATTGATAATAAATGATAGATGATTAGTGAAAATTATGCAAAGAAGTTCAATTTAAATGAGAATAAATCCAGTACTATAGTCGTGAACAATGTATTTGTTTAGGAATTCAGAAGCTCGGCTGCGGACAGCAGATCAAAGTTGTCCGCGGCCATTAAGGATGCCGTAGGACGTAGGGAGAACGTGGGCGAGCTTGTTCCCCGCATCGAAGTCGAGGTCCAGGACCGCATTCGATCTACATATTTAACCAGTTTCAGCCGAATCCACCGGAAGCCGTTTCCTCATACATTTGGTGCCGAAATTTCAGTACACGTAACCTTGACATTATTGCATATTACCTGAAAAATATTTGTTTCTAAAATGTTGTAATTTTTTATATCAATAACAGGTTCTGGATACTTTTATTTAGCACTATTGGTTCATAAAGACATTCACGCTTAAATATTGCTAAATTTGTAAATTATTTATTTTGATAGTAGCTTTAAATACACTCGCGCAATTACGTCACTGCATTTTTATTTTCTAATATTAAAAACAAACTATTTTTAAATCTCTAATGATAAATTGTATAAATACTAAGGCTTCTCAAATTTTTGAATTGAGCTAAACAATTTATTAAATGATTAATTCTACTCACCAAAATATGTTTACGAAAATTCCTATTTGTCTAATTCTAATATTTCAATGGATGCCAGGTTTTTTATGTATCCGGAGATCTTAACTGCCTCCATAATTGTGTACAGTTTTTTATTTGCTGATCCGTAGGATATAAGTTTTATCGAACAGACCCTTGTTATTGAAATACTGTTCATAAAATACTTTCAAAGTTTCAACGATGATATTACTCTGAGGTATAAAATAACATCTTGAATTTCAATTGAAATTAAGGAAGTTAAATAATAATGCCATATAGTGTCCTAAAAAAATTCACTTAACGCTTATTTTTATGATTGAACCTGCCAACTTTATCACCTTAATTTTCTTAAACAAAACTATTAGAAATATATTTTGACGTTCAAAAGAAAATAACTGTCAGAATCAGCTGAAAGTAAAATATCAGAATTAATGCTCTTAAAACTGAACAATAATTTTAAGCGTGTGGTCTCTAGAATTTTCTAATTGCGAAAAAATGATGTTCATGGATTTCGTCGTCCCCCACTGAGGAAACTATTTAGGGCAATCATTGCTTTAAAATACGTGCTATCGGCAAGGAAGGATGGCTGAGCTCTGTTGCGACAGCTCAGGGTTCTCGGAGAATCCGGGAAATAGCAGACTGGTTATTCTTACGAGATAATACAAAGTTCCGAAAGGTAACGCCTCTGCATTATGTGGTGGGAGGCTGAAGATCTCAGACTTAGTTAATATCTGAGCGTAATCCTAGATAGCAAACTGAACTGGGCGAAGCATCTTGAAATCCATTACAAAAGGTTTGTCGTGACATGGTGTATTTACAGAAGAGCCTTTGGTTTAACGAGGGGTCTAGAGCCTTAAATGATTGCATGATTATATTCCGCTATCCTTGAGCCAAGGCTCCTACTAGCGGCCGTGGTCTGATGGCCGTACATGAAACTCAAAACGTTGCAGGTCAGGCTGAGACGATTACAAACGTGAGCGTTCGAAGGTGTCAAGGGAGCAATAAGAACTACTCCCAGGTTTGCTCACGCGGAGGGCTGCCCGACAAGAGCAAATAGATGGACTTGGGGGACAGGACACATTAGGCTTCCAAGTTACGTCAGCACATTGCCAATTCTAGAAATGAGGCAAGATGAAATAATAGAACACTTCGAATTTTCCAGGACTTTCCGCGTCTGCATCCCAAGTAGGAAAATGTTGGAAGCGAATGGTAACCCTTTCCTTCAAGGCGAAAGCTGATATAAAGACGGCTCCAAAGGAGTGGGAGGGTCAGCAGCCGAAATCTATATCAGCGCGAAAAGGAGGAGGATAGGGATCCCGCTTCGGCGACATGCCACCGTTTTTCAGGCGGAGTTCCTGGCCGTTCTTCGCTGTGCTGAGACATTAGTAGAAGGAAATGCAGCTGGCAGGCAGAACACAATCCGCTCGGACAGCCAGACGACATAACCTCCAGTTGGGAAGCCAGACATAACATTAGAGCTGCTTTGGGAATAAAAAAATGCATTCGGCCAACTTTCAGAAAAAGATGTGGCTCTCATATGGGCTCCTGGTCACACAGGGATCAAGGAAAACAAAAAGGCAGACCAGATAACGAGAGGCGGCGTAGCAAATGCATACATAGAACCGGTACTGGGACTAGCGTCTTGCCGCATCAAGATGACTATCAAAAGCTGGGTCCGGACGAAGCACCGGGAGCAGCTGAAGAGAAGGTATAAAATTTTTTACTGGTGAACCTTCCTTGAGCTATAAGGAATGTTTTTTCCAAATTTCAGATGCCTACGGATCAGGATTTAGGAGGAAACTCGTTGGAAGGTACTCGCTAAGGGTACTCAATAATTTTGTTGCATTCCATTTTTTCAAATGAATTAATTTCTTCAAAGTATTATCTCTATTTATTTTCGAGATCATTTGCTGATGATTTTAGCTCTTGGCTATTCAAAAAATTCTGTCGTTTTAGGGACAAGAATAAATAATATTTTTTAATGTGGAACTTTTTTCAGGAAAGATAATCCACGCCTAAGAAATTATTTTTTGAAAATTTATTTGCAAGACAAATACTTTTCTCTGTATTGAGGTAACTAAATTTAATTCCTTGGGCTGATTTATGAAATATGAATATCGTTATCTCACAAAAACAACCTTGAAGATTATAATAATCCACGAAATAACGACAATAGGATATATTACATATATTTACTTAAATGAAGCACTCGAGTAATCACTAGTAACACCTACAACCAAATTCGTCATCAACGCAATAATCAGATTTTTTCCTAATTGCAAAAAATGACGATCGTTTATGCTCTGGTCTTTACCTGCATGGTCATCCTTAATTCCATTGGTGAGTATAATACTATAAAGTATCTATAATTTTAGAAAGTTCTCAAGATTTTCGCAAATTACAATTTGCTCGAAGTAACTTGCACTCAATTCCAATTGCTGTTCTTTCCCAAACTCTATTTGAACTTGTCCGAGATGAATACAAATTTAATATGAATTCATTGCGGCGGAATCCAAAAAATGTAAGTGTTTTAAGAAATGGAGTATGAAAAAAATTTACGTATTTAATACAATTTCTGGAATTCAGAATCAGAATAATTTGGAATATTACGAAAATGTGTGACGAAGACTACTGACGATGACTCCAATAGGCCAGGGAAACATCCAGCGACTCTAGAGTCTGGGGTCGATAAGGCGATAATAAAAACAGTAAGTAAAATTCAAGAGGCGTCCGTTAAGGATATGACTGCTGCATTTGTGAAGTTTCAGTGAAAATTAGATACTTCAATTCACAGCATGAAGGATTGCACCACTATGGTTAAGACGACTGTTGCGACTAATGTATCTGAAATTCAAGAGCTTCAGGAATTTTCGAAGAAACTCTCAGCCAATGAGAATGGTTTGAATTTCCGGGTGGCCCATTTTGAGCGCGAATGTAATTTTATGGAGCAGGCTTTTCCAGATGATGCCTTAGGAATTGATGGTTTGCCTTTCAAACAAGGGAAGGACCTTCCAGCTATCACGAAGCAAACTGTGATCCCTTTGTTTATTCAAGAGACGATCTTATTTTGATTTTTAGAACACGGCCCTCTGAAATGAACACTTCAGGCCAGTCCTGACCATCTATTATAATTTTTCGGGGAATTCAGACAGCAGGAGACTTGTCATCGTCTGATTAAGAAACGGAAGAAAAAGCGAGATTACTCGACAAGTACTATTGGCTGGTCTAGTGGGGAGGAAAGCATCCTTTACATCAGAGGAATGTTCAAAAAAGTAATGTACAGGGCTCGTTCATGGTTATGGTTACCCATTGGTAACAGTATTTTGCATCATGTTAACCTCCTACTACTAAGGGAGTTTCTGATTTAATTTAACACATATCCCATATTTACAACACTGCTTACGAGAACATGTTTTTCATGGTTTTGTACCTGGGGTGGCTCACTATTATATTTCGATAAAAAATAAAATCTTCGTCAGATTCTTTCTCAACAAAATTATCTTTTTAATTTCAGAAGCTCAAAATACCAAGATGCATATAAAATAATAATAATCCTCTGTTTCTTCTTGCAGAGTTCAGTTTTCAGTTTGAGTGCTTACCTGATGGCAGCCCTATTCCTGGTGTTCCTCGAAGCACACCAGCTTCTTCTTCTTCTGATAACCAACGTTCTCCTGCCAGGCAACTTCCTCCTGCAGAGCCTCCTGTTCATGCTAGGTCCAGGTCTCCTCCTGCCGGGTGTATATCTCCATCTACCACACCTATTCTTTCGTCTGACGGAAGCAGATATGGACTTCATCATCTTGAATTCATTCGGGTTACTTCCTTGAAGAATCCAAACCGGATTTTCGAACTTCGAAGATACACTTTTCCTGCGGATAAGCCAATTCGAATACTCGTAAGATGGAGGGTCTTCGGGCCCATGCCAACCCAAGAAAAAATTGTGTTATCAACATTCGGTGGTGATGTCTTTGCAATCTTAGAGAATACTAATGTTTTTGCTGGAATATATACATATAATGTGCTCACTAAACATACAGGAAGGGCAAAAATTAACATGGAAAGAGGCACGATTAGTCCACTTACCCCAGATGAAATCACGGAAATTCCAGTAGGGCATCGTAGCCCAATCTTATTGAATTTCAAAGTAGAGCGTGTAGACCAAAATCCTCCACACCACTAATTCAACTGGGGAAAAATGTGAAACTAGAATATAACATTGTTTGTTATTCGAAATCGTGGCAAAATGTTACAAGTAATTTGTCATTATAAATAATAATAGAAAGGCAATGTGTTATGGTTCTCAGGACATCAATTTTTCGTCGATGCCTCAGGCAGTATTTCTCGGAAGCAAAATAAGTTCTTATGAATTAAAATTTCAAAGGAAGCTATTTCGGGTTCCGATCGTGTGCGAAACTATGAATGTTGCCGACGTTTCGTGAGCATTGCAGTTCACATCTCCAGGGCTGACGTGTAACTGAAGTTTCTGGTTATGTTGTTCTTATATATGTATACTCTACGATGCCTGTGATTGGGCAGAGCGCCCCATGGCGTTCATTGGTTCGTTGTTAAATATCGGAATTAATTAGTCTTGAGAAATATTTAATAAATGAAAGCAAACATTTAATTTCTGTTGATAGTATTTTTTATTGAACGAAGTTATCAAGAAAATATTCAAGATTACAATAACAATTCTTCTGTGGATAAAAGAAAAACTACTACAACTGATGTGAGCTATATTTGTAGTAAGGCTACAATCTCTCTAGTAAGTCAGTGCTCAGGTTGACTTGTTGATGAATGATCCCAGCAACTTCATCATGTCTGCGCGTATATTCTTGCAAAGCAAGAATCGTACGGCCGTTAACAATGTGCTCGATGTTCTCACTGGGATCTCCGAATCGGTGGCATTTTTAAATCACTGCCGACATCCTACGGATGTGTTTTTGGTTATACATCGTTTGGTTACCCTATCCTGGATGGAAATAACAAATCTTTCTTTTTCCGGAAGGAGTTTGTCCCCGCCATAACCAAAGGTTTGAAGCATCACTGTCCACGCAAGGAAGATCTAATATTTGAGGGTGTTGTTTATGCAGCATTTCAGTGTGCGATGCTAGTCCTGTTTCAAAATTATTCGCGAAATCGCGTAACCTGAGAGTTACGTAATCGATGAACATCCATGACACCTCTGCCACCAAGCTTCCATGACAGAAGTATTCTTTCTACGGCTGTCCTCTAATGGTGTATTCAATGCTCAGACATTTTCACGCGAATGATTCTGTTAAACTTCTAGAGGACATTCATGGACCAGAAAACCAAACCAAAGGAGTATGTTTGAAGAGGAATGGCATAGGTGTTAATCGCCTTTGTGATGTCCTTCGCACTGAGGCGAGATGCCAGAACCAGGCTCAAGCGACCCGAAAAAGGAGTCTCAAGCACCTTTTCAATTGCAGAGTGAAGCGGCCCCCTTTCCTGCAATATGCCAAGGTACCTGTACGATTCTTCATTAGTCATTGCCTCAATTAGAGCACGATCGTCCAACATCCAGTGGGACATCTCTACCGGACAGGGGCAGAAAGCTGAATCTTTCCGAATCCAGAGACATCCTGATGTCATGAGAGAACTGCAACAAGATTTTAAGTAGACTGTTTAGTTTTGACTCTGACCTTGCATAAACTTCTATGTCGCCCATGGACAGAAAGTGAGTGGTTAGACACTGAGCCACTCTTGCATCAATTTTGAACTTATTGGATGTGTCGTTCAGTGTCCAACTCAGTGGGTTCAATGCTAAACAAAACTGTAGTGCCCTGAACGAATGACATCAATAAATTGGATGACGTGAGGACAGATCTTATATGTCTTAATAACCTTGAGCGCATAATTGTAGGGTATTGAGGGAAACGCATGTTGGTAGTCAATGTAGGCCATGTAAAAATTGCGTTAATGGTGTTTCGCATACGAAACAGCCACACTGTCAATCGTGACTTGGTCCTTGCAACCATGAGAGCCTTGACAGCAACCTTTTTGTTCTTCGGAGAGGTCGCTGTCCTCCGTCCCTATTCCTGGCGTTCGCCGTGGAATAGCATCTTCTTCTTCTTTCTCTTCTTCCTCTTCTTCTGGCAGAAAATTCTCTTCTTTCTCTTCATGCTAGGTCCAGGTCTCCTCCTGCGAAAATTATATCTTCATCTACCACTCTTATTGTTTCCTCTGACGGAAGAGGATATGGACTTGATTATCTGGAACTTGCTCGACTTGCTCCCTTAAGAAATCCGTACCGCCTTTTCGATCTTCGAAGATACACTCTTCCTCCAGATAAACCAATCCGAATATCAGACAGACCGAAGGTCTTTGGGCCCTTGTCGCCCAAGAACAAATTGTATTATCAACATTCGATGGTGTCGTTTTTGCAATATTAGAGATTAGTTAATTTTTTGCTGAAATATACACATATACTGAGCACATTGAGGAGTATGTATGGGCAAAAATAAACACAGAAAGTGACAAGAGTGCCCTTTTGATTTAAGATGAAATCCAGGATACTCTACTTCTCCAGTAGGCTCTCCATGCGAAATCTTTCGTTATTTTGCAGTAGCTTCAATCTTTTGCCAATGCCCCATTCATTCCTTTTCAGAACTAAATAGAAGGAAGTTTTCTTCCCTCACGTATATTAATTTTTTCATACCGTTAGTCTTTCCTATGAATACCTGATGAGGAGGTCTAAATTGGCCTCGAAAATTGAAAAAGTCTATAATGAAACTGTTAAAATAATTTTCCTATAGAGAAAACCACCCTAATATAGAAAGGAAAAAATTCTACTGACATGGAAAAAATTTCAGGAAATCAGTTGATTAGCTGTATTATGTAATAGCTGCACATAACGTTTCTTGTACTACATCTGCAAACGGAAAAAATAATAATAATATTTAACCATAAAAAGTGAAGGTCACAAATCATTGAAAAAGAATAATCGCATAAAATGAAACTAAATAAATTCTGATTTAAAATATAAATATCCTTCATTGTTAAAGTTGTAACTTATATTTAAAAGAAGATCTTAAGTGTCTCCATAAGTTTTTACAGCTCTCTAATTGTTGACGCGTAGGAGATAAGTCTTTCCTGGCAGACAATTGTTAGTGAAATATTGTTAGTCAAATACAGGAAAATTTTAAATCATAATATTTTTTTAATCATGAAGTAAATATTGATCATTGTTCAGAAAATTACATGTAAAATTGATAATTTAGAAATCTTCAAATTTTATACATCTAGTGATTGGCTGATATTACGAAAATAAAGTTATTTGATTTTAAGCGCCATTAATTTGGAATCTTTCAAGTGCTAACAATGAAAAGTATCTGTTCTAAATAAACAAAGTCAGACTCCGTGACCTAATTACGACCATTTTAAAATTAAAGTATCAGGGAGAAAACAATTTTAAATTTAAATATTTCATCATTTTTTTAATTTTAAGTTAAATAAAGAACATTTTTGGTTTTATTTCAAACTCACCGCAAATCTGAGGTTTCTCAATTTGGGCAAAAAATGAGACAATTACTTTTTATACTTGAATTTTAATTGATACTATGGCAGTCCCAAGTGGTTGATAAATAGCATCCTCAAAATCTAGTCAACACTTTTTTTCATTAATAAATAATACCGATTGGAAAAAGTTTTTCATTAAAATTGCCATTATCAAACTTAAAAATAATTGAATCTTCAGATTTGTTCATGAATATTTTGAATAATAATTCTTTTCTTTAACCCAACTATTTACATTAGGTACATATTTATGAATGAATTTCCACCAATTTAAGTTTCATTTCAAACGATTGAAAACGATTGAAATTTAAGAATTTTAAATTAGATTAAAATCAAGTTCAAAATTGTTGTCCTTTGATCGTTGGATTCATGCATTCGCGATCTAGAAAAAGCGTTAGATAACAGAAAAGTGGGCAAAGTATGAGGGAAGAGAATCATCTTCTCTTCCTACTCAAGTACCCAGAGCTAGCCACAAAAATAAATTAGCAGAATCTAGCAGACCAAAAACGCTAAATTTTGAAAAAACAGATTGCTTTTGGCTTTTGGAATAGCTGCCATTAAAATGGAAGTGTAACAGCAGCTTCCTGTTGATGAACTTTCAAGGGAAGGTGTGGGAAACGAAGACCAGATTGAGGTTGAAGGCATTGATGCTAGGGATAATGAACATCGAGTACTGGGTCCAAAAACCTGGGACCATATCTCAGAAAAAATACAGTAACTTGGAAGGAATGATTACGTTTGGAAGATGAACGGACAAAGAGTGAAAATTTTTGAGGTGTTCTGTTACATCGGTTTTTGGTTTGAGGCAGGAAAGGGAAACGAGGTGCAGGTGAGGAAAAGAATCGAACGTGCAACTAAGGTAATGGGCCAAGTATGGGGTATAGGAAAGGAAATGCTCAATGACGATTGGAGGATGAGGGTTTGGGTTAGTTGATGTTGCCCAGGATACATGTTAAGAGAAGAATCAGGAAGGGAAAAGAGGGTAATTGGACAAACTGAGAGAGCTGAGTTGTCTCGATGAGTGTGTAGGATGGATTTTGGATGGTAATGAACAGGGAGTGACGTGGATAAAGAAAATGAAAGAACTAAGAGATAAACATACATATATACTAAAGGTTTTATTCTTAAAAAATAGTTTATCTGAAATTGCTTCTGTGCATGTATTTACAAAATCTTATCACTTTGGCGATAAGAATAAAAAAAACGATAAGAATAAAGCGATAAGAATCTAAAGTTCAGCTAGAGACACAAGTTTTTTAATGACTAGTAACGATAACTACATTAAAACTGAAACATCGTGAAGAGCAGCATAGCTCACTTCTTCTTTTTTGCACAATTTCTTCAAAAGCAGATATTTTTTAACAAAGCTTGGTTTATTTTACTCGACGATACCTAGTGGAAGATATCTGTGTGGTCCATCTTGAAGATGACGTCCACAATATTTTCAAGCAGTTTCAAAAATGTTAGTTGAGCTTCAGATTTTTATCTAAGTGCTATTAGAACAAATTGCTTTATTTCCTGATAACAAGCCTCTGTTAAGGTAACCTGATTTCATTCCTTGGAGTGATTTATAAGATATAAAGAAGATTATCTCACAGAGTCGAGCTAATGCCTCTAATCCATGAGATAACGACTATAGGATATGTTATATAATTTAATGAAGCAGTCGAATGATCACTAGTTACATTGTTAGCCAAATCCTACATCACTGCAATAATCTGTTTTCCCCTAATTGCAAAAAATGAGGATCTTTCATACTCTGGTCTTCACCTGGATGGTGATCCTTCATTCTACTGGTGAATATATTACCATTATATATTTATAATGTCAAAAACGTTTCTATGTGTTGCTAATTTGAAGAGCATGTTCATTCCACAAGACTGGTCCACCTATTCGCTGATCAATCTCGCTGATCAAACAAACCCCAGGTGAAGAGTTTCACAAAGTCATCATGTGAAGCTCTCCGCTCGAGTCCATTAGTATCCAAGGTCTTTTGTTTTAGGCGTGCTTCACTCCACTGACACTCTATATCAAGCATTTCTCATAAACTATTCGTCGCCGCACCTTCCTGGCCTATCATACCTCTTTAGCTTCCTTGACGTTCATGCCATTTTGCATTGCCAGCTCTTGTGTTGGCATGGCTTGATATTAGGATATCTTACAAATATTTGGTTTTCTAATATATTTCTGTTTGTTCCTGCAGAGTTTAGTTTCCAGTTTGAGTGCTTGCCCAATGGCGCCCCTATTCCTGGCGTTCCTCGAAGCGGCTCATCTTTCTTGACTTCTGATCAACAACATTCTGCTGCCGAGACATCTCTTCGAACCAGGTCCAGTTCTTCTCGTGCCAGATACACATCTGCATCTACCATGCTTATTGCTTTATCTGAAGGACGTGGATATGGATTTGATGATTTTGAATTAATTCGGATTACTCCCTTCAAGAATCCGAAACGGCTATTTGAACTACGGAGATACACTTTTCCTAAGGATAAAACTATTCGAACACTCGGCAGAGTTAGCGTCTATGTACCCATACCAAATCAAGAACATATTGTATTATCAACTTTTGATGGTGATGTCTATGCAATATTGGAGAGCAGTAGTTTTCTTTCTGGAATATATAGATATAGTTCTCGCATTCAAAATAAAGCACGGGCAAAAATAAACATGAGAAGCGGCACGATTACAGCATTGACCCCAGATGAAATCACTGAAATTCCAGTAGGCCTTCGTCGCCCAATATTTTTGAATTTCAGAATAGAGCTTGTAAACCACAAACCTCCACGCCGTTATGTCAATTCGGAATAATGTAAAACTGATACATAAAATTGTTTCTGCTTCGAAATCGTGTTAAAATTCTACAAGTAACTTGTAATTTCTAAAAATGTAATTAAAATAAAAAATTCAATTTCTAAATTCAGCACTTCTCATTTTCCATAATTGACTCTATTTCCCTAGCAGCGGTATCACATCTAATGTCGTAAGACTGACAGAAATGATAATGAAGCACTCTTAGTGCCGCAGTTTGCCTCTGGATGTACGTCGTTCCCTCATGATTCGGACAACAAGACAGTATGTGTTCTAGATGCTCAGAGTATGCACGACATGCTCTGCAGCTATCATTGGGAATGTCTTGGCTCAAAATGTGGCGACGTTATGCTAAAGTGGAAATGACACCGTTTTGACACTCCAAAATGAAATTCTCCATGCCCGACTCAAATCCGGGTAATTTAAGGAGAGAAAACGTTAGCTCATACGACATCCACTGATGTGATGTATTCTGGGCCTTCAGGAGTGAGTACTCGAGATGGATAGTGTTTCATGCAATAATTGATATTAGTATTAATTATTAATATTCAAGAACAGTGGTTAGCAAAAGTGCACCCCTGACATTGAAGTCTCGTGCATTGCTGGACAGTCCAGTGCTGTACCCAGAATAATCCTGTTGTGAACTATACTTCTACAACTGCTGAATGAACAAGCCGCAGACAAATAGGAGCAAGCGACATTTTGACCAATCGCGAAAGAAGGCACCCCTTGAGAGATGATATCTATTTCCAGATAAGGAAGAACATTAACTTCCAGGTTCCTCTTGAATCCTTAAATCTGGCTCAAATGCATTCCTCACTTCTTGAGGATATCTCAGAGAAGTCCGACTCCTGGACTGTCACTTGATCAGTTTATGGTGTGGCTAGAGCTTTGACTCATTCAAATCGAAGGTTTAAACCGACGGTGGATCAAAAGATGAAAAGACTGCTGCATCAACTGAATGAGAAGATTGGTTGGGCAAGACAGAATGCATCCCGTGTTCAGTGTATGATTGACAACATAACATCTGGTAGGACGTTTGCGGAAAGGGTCCGAAAGTTCGCCCACGAACTGAGGATCAACCATCACACACTGAAGTACTCAAAGCTGCCGACAATCAAGCAGCACATTGTGGGAGGGTTGGGTCAAGGAGAGTTTCTCGCTGACTCATTACACCTCTTCAGCAATCTCCCAGTTTTTGTCCGAAATTCGCCCATGACGGACGAGTTTCTGACTTTTTAGAATAAGGTTTACGAGGTTGAACTACAATTGAAGAAAAGCATGCCGAATGTCGTCCGCTTCAAAGAAATTTGTCAAAACCTTATAACTTCTGGGGAGTAATGTGCAACAACCACTGCCGGAGAGGTGAAGGAAGCACTGACAGGCACAGAGAAATTCTCCGCTGTGGGACCATATGGTATAAATCACTTTTGGTGGGAGAAGTTGACTTCTATATACCAAGATCAGGCCCACATCTTCACCTCACATTTGGAGTCCGAGACGCCCATTCCGCAATAGCTGAAAAATCAATCACTGTACTCTGGCGTACTGTTTTCAACCGAAGAAAGGCGAATTATCCAACCCAAGGAACGACAGTCCGACAACATGTCTGAACACATTGTGCACCATTTTTACAGCGGTTCTAAATGACAGAATTGTTCCGAAAATTGGACCTGTGTGGGGAGGGATGTACGAACTACGTGGTTCGATTGCAGGTGTAGCAGGCGTCGTTAAAGAAAATTTCTGCGGATAAGATGTAACTCCATGAACTGCCGCCACCAGAATGTAGTGAGTCCCATCAACAACCATCACTAGGAGGTGGTGATCCCCATTACGAGCCATCACCAGGAGGTGGTGACCCCATTGTCCGCCACTACCCGGAGGTGACCAGATCCCTCGTACCGCCATCATCAGGAGGTGGTACTCACCGTCGCTAGCTGCCACCAGGAGGTTGCGAGCTATCTTATGACCTCTCAGCACCAGAAGATAACGACTCCTCCTGCCACTTTCACCAGAAGGTGACGACTCCTGCTGCTGTCACCAGGAGGTGACGACTCCTGCTGCCGCTATCACCAGGAGGTGACGACTATTGTTATCGTTGTCACCAGTAGGTGACGACGCCTGCTGCCGCTGTCACCAGGAGATGACTCATCTTCTCCGCCAAATCCAACCTCCCCTTACGCTCTTCTCCCACCATTCTAGTTTCCCTCAATCTATTCCCTATTTTTTTCCTGCATCTGTTTCCCATTTATCTTTCCCTCATGTATCCGCCGTCTTTTTTGTTTCCAATCGTCCGTCATCTTGTTTTCCTTTGCATATCCGCTATATTGTTTTTTTTTTCACTTTTCTGAGAGAGTATCAATTCGGAAATCATCTTGGAAGGCTGATAGCCCTGATTTCATATTTAGTTATCACTTGATGAAATTTTATATCAAACTTTTTTATTCAATTTCTTATACTAGGGATAAAGCAGAATTTTGATTTCGGAATTCGAGGTCTTATCTTAGTTCTTTCGAATGAAATTTTAAGAAAATTCCAAATTTTACGCAGGAAGTTCCATCCTGAAAAATTTGGAGACTATTAGAGAAGATGAAAAACATCGTTAACGAAGAATAAGCAGATAAAATGAAGCTAATTAAATTTTCATCTGAAATACAGCTATCATGTTATTAATTCTTAAAACCATTTACGTTTAAATATTTTCAAAGCAGGAACATAAATTAGTTGAAAATCTTTAATACAAATTATTAAATACTAAGACTTCTAAAAATATTCGAAATAAGTTGAATGATTTATTAAAAGTTTCATTCTAGGCATTAAGATATGTTTCAAAAAATGTGTCTTCTCGTGATTTCATTATTTTTATGGATGCTAAGATTTCCTAAGATCTTAACTGCCATCGTAAATTTCAACTGCTTTTTACTTGTTGACGCGCATGAGATAAATCTTGTATAATAGACCCTCTTTGTTGGATTATTTTTACTCACGTCTGAAGGCTGAAGTAATTTCCAATTCAAATTTTTGAAATTTTTAATAAAATACAGCACATTTTTTTGTTTTATTTTGATCTTTTGAACTTCTCGTTCTTAAATTTTAATTAATATTAGGGAGACCTTAGGTAAACCTTAATATTCTTAAATGATAAAATTTGAACTACCTCTTGAGGTTCAAAAGGAAAAAATTGTCAATATTAGAAAAAAATGAAATGTCGAAATTCAAGCTTTTGAAACTGAGGAATAATTTTAAGCTTCTGATCTCAAAATTTAAACTGTTCCAGAACAATGAATTTAAGACTTCATAATTAAAAGCATTCAATCACTGCAGATTTGAAAAAGTTTTTCGTTGTTATTGCCAACCTTCATTTATAAATATTTCATATACAAATAATTTATCATGAAATCAAGTAGTTGCTTTCGGTAATCATTTCTAAATGAATTTTTAACAATTCTAAATTCATTTGCAGTGTTTCGCATCTATTTAGAGAATGAACTACTCAATTTTCTCTTTTTTCAATATATTTATTGACATATTTGTTTTTTTTTTATAACCACATTATTTTTGTTAGGAATTATTATTTTATAGAAAAAAATAAAAACTCATTCGATCTCACGAAGTAATCTAATGAGTCCTATCGGCTGCAGTTGGCTTATGGCATTGGAGACCCATTGCTGGTCGACGCCAGATCGCCCTCGTGCTTCGAGTGAACTGTCGTAACGTCATGACGCAGTTAAAAGGGTAGATCGTTAGACCACCGCGCCTTGCCGCAACGCTCCTGTTTTGTCACGCCTGGCTGAACCCTTGGTACGGGTTGGTCGGTTTTCGGTTCTGGATGTTGGTTGATGATGGTTCTGGATTGTTTGCAAATATCAGTAAATCTTGATCAAGGATCGATTATCGATTTTCAGAACTTGAATTTGGCAGAAAGGAATGTTTTTCAAAAACTGGCAACTGTAGTGCGTTCAGAACTGAAATTAACTACCCGGATAATTTTTCGAAGGTCTTCTCATTCTAAGAAGTAAGCCTGGTAGTCCAGGTGTTCAAAATACATCATCCTCGAGGAAGTTACGTTCGCGATAGAAATTAAGATTCTTCAACCGATCTGGGAAGGTTTAGCCATTCTGAAAAGTAAGCCTGATAGTCTTGGTGTTCAAAATACATCTTCTCCGAGAAACGTTTATTCAGAATTGAAATGTAAGTTAGCCTAGCCATTTTTCCAACGTCTCATTTTTCTAAGAAAAGAATCTGATAGTCCAGCTATTTAGAATACATCTTCTTCAAAGAAGGTGTCTTTAGAACTGAAATTTTATTCATCCTAACCTTTTTTCCAAAGTCTTGTAGTTCTAGGAAGTAAACCTGGTGGTCCAGGTGTTCAAAATACATCTTTCCCTAGGAAGTTGTGCCTAGAACTGAAGTAGAAGACACCATGGCCATTTTTTCAAAGTCTCGTCCTTCTACAAAGTAAACTTGATATTCCAGGTATTCAGAATACATATTCTTCGAGTAAGGTACGTTCAGGAATGAAGCTTTATTCATCTTGACCTGTTTTTCAAGGTCAAGTAGAAGGAACCTTAGAAGGGGGAGGGTTAAGGAAGATGTATTTTCAACACCCTTGCTACCAGGTTTACTCCTTAGAATGACCACATCTTCGAAATCCGATCAGGGTGTCCTAAATTTCAGTTATAAATACAACTACCACGAGGAAGATGTATCTTAAACACCTGGTCTACCAGCTTCATTTCTTTAAATGATTTTCCTGAGGAAGATGTGTTTTGAGCACCTGGACTACCAAGTTTACTTCTTCGAATGACGAGACCTCAAAAACCCATGAGATTGTCTGAAATTTTAGTTATGGACAGAACATCCTCAAGGAAGGTGTTTTTTGAACATCTAGACTACTAGGTCTACCAGCTTCACTTCTTCGGATGACTTCCCGGGCAGGATATTTTTTAAACACCTGGACTATCGGGCATACTTCTCAAAATGACAAGACCTTCAGAAAACCCATGAGCGTGTCTTAAATTTCAGTTATGACCACAAATTTCTCGAGAAAGATGTATTTTGAACACCTGGACTATTATGAACGCCATCCATCTCTTTTTTTATTGTTTTCATAATTATTTCTCAACACCGAGTAAATAATGGTAACGGAACAATAGCCTAATATTCATAGAACCCATCGACGTGACTTCGTTGAGACTGCTGTAGGCTGTTTGACCTTGCCACGACCTCCTCAGGTCGAATTTTCGATTGCTGAAGGTCATATCTGGACATAAAATTATCCGCTCTTTCAGTTCCCGAGGTCGAAATAGGGGATCCCATTTTAAAAACTCGATTTGACCTTGAAATGACCGTGAAGGTCATGGTGAAGATCAAAATAAAGGTCACCGTAGAATTCCTCGTTGTAATTTACTTTAAAAATTACCTTGATTTCCCTGAAAAATATCTTACTTGGGGAAATGTTTAGGTGTCCCGGGACTTTTGGGACACCCTGTTCCCAAGGTGGTTAAACCAACCCCAAACATGAAAAAGATATATTTCCCAAATTAACTTTTTTCTATCTGAAAATCACAGAACTTGCCTTAACCCTTTGCGGCATACATTTTTCTATGAAACTAATTTTCTGGATATAAGCGCCTCAGGGGGTTTTCGGAGTCGTTGATTACGAATCCGGAGCCCGATTTGCAAGATTCAAAATGGCAGATCCAATATGGCCGACGAGATTTCAAAAAATTGACGGATTTTCATTAAAATTGGTATCTGGGGGTTATTGGGGCCTCTGATTCCGAATCTGAAGTCAGATTTAGAGAATTCAAAATGTCGAATCCAATATGGCGGATGTGTTTTCAAAAATGAATTTATTTTCATGAAACTTGGATTCTGGTGGTTTTTGGGGTCTCTGATTACGAATCTGGAGTCAGATTTGAAAAATTCAAAATGGCGAATTCAATATGGTGGAGGAGTTTTCAAAAAATCATTTGATTTCCATTAAACTTGGTATCTAGGGGTTATTGGGGCATCTGATAATGAATTTAGAGTCAGATTTAAAAAATTCAGAATGTCGAATCCAATATGGTGGACGTGTTTTCAAAAATGAATGTATTTTCATGAAACTTGGATTCTGGGGGTTTTTGGGGTCGCTGATTACGAATCTGAAGTCAGATTTCAAAAATTCAAAATGGCGAATTCAATATGGTGGAGGAGTTTCCAAAAAATTATTTTATTTCCATTAAACTTGGTATCTAGGGGCTATTGGGGCCTCTGATAATGAATTTAGAGTCAGATTTTAAAAATTCAAAATGGCGAATCCAATATGTCGGACGTGTTTTCAAAAATAAACGGATTGTCATGAAACTTGGATTCTGTGGGTTTTTGCGGTAACTTATTACGAATCTGAAGTCAGATTTAAAAAATTCAAAATGGCGAATTCAATATCGTGGAAGAGTTTTCAAAAATTATTTGATGTTCTTGAACCTTGACATCTGGGGGTCTTCGCGCATCTGATAACGAATCTGAAGTCAGATTCCAAAAATTCAAAATGGCGGATTTATTATGCTGGACAATTTTGCAAAAAGTGAATGGAATTCCATGAAACTTGGTTTCTGGGGGTTTTATGGTCACTGATTATCAATATGAAGTCAGTTTTTCTAAAATTCCAAATGGCGGATCCAATATGGCGGAAGGCTTTTTAAAAAATAATTGGATTTCCATTAAACTTGGTATCTAGGGGTTATTGGGGCCTCTGATAATGAATCTGAAGTCAGATTTAAAAAATTCGAAATGGCGAATCCAATATGGCGGACGTGTTTTCAAAAATAAATGGATTTTCATTAAACTTGTATTCTGGGGCGTTTTGTGGTCGTTGATTATCAATATGAAGTCATTTTTTCAAAAATTCCAAATGGCGGATCCAATATGGCGGACGTGTTTTCAAAAATAAATAGATTTTCATGAAATTTGTATTCTGGGGGGTTTTGAGGTCGCTGATTATCAATATGAAGTCAGTTTTTCAAAAATTCCAAATGGCGGATCCAATATGGGGGAAGGTTTTTCAAAAAATTATTGGATTTTCATTCAACTT